>PVLA01012240.1:12964-46311 GCA_004027455.1 Hydrochoerus hydrochaeris | reverse complement strand
CTCGAAGACACTCTGTAGCCAGGCTGGCCTCTAAGGCACTCTGTAGCCAGGCTGGCCTCGAAGGCACTCTAGCCAGGCGGGCCTCGAAGGCACTCCGTAGACAGGCTGGCCTTGAAGGCACTCTGTAGCCAGGCGGGCCTCAAAGGAACTCTAGCCAGGCGGGCCCCGAAGGCACTCTGTAGCCAGGCTGGCCTCGAAGGCACTCTGTAGCCAGGTGGGCCTTGAAGGCACTCTGTAGCCAGGTGGGCCTCGAAGGCACTCTGTAGCCAGGTGGGCCTTGAAGGCACTCTCTAGCCAGGCTGGCCTCGAAGGCACTCTCTAGCCAGGCGGGCCTCGAAGGCACTCTAGCCAGGCGGGCCTCGAAGGCACTCTGTAGCCAGGCTGGCCTCGAAGGCACTCTGTAGCCAGGCGGGCCTCGAGGGCACTCTGTAGCCAGGCGGGCCTCGAGGGCACTCTGTAGCCAGGCGGGCCTCGAGGGCACTCTGTAGCCAGGCGGGCCTCCAGGGCACTCTGTAGCCAGGCTGGCCTCGAGGGCACTCTGTAGCCAGGTGGGCCTCGAAGGCACTCTAGCCAGGCGGGCCTCGAAGGCACTCTGTAGCCAGGCTGGCCTTGCACTCACAGGGATCCTAGTGCTGGGATTAGAGGTATGTGACGCCATGCCTGCTCCACATTTCTTTGTGATGTGCATAGGTGCTTTTTAGAGTGAAAAATGCTTTAGTCAGTAGTTAATCGATTTTCTCGTTGATGTATGTCCTTTTAATAGTTTTATTTTTATTTATTTATTTATTTTTATGAGACTAGGTCTCACTATGCAGTTCAGGCTGGCCCTGAACTCGCAGTGATCCTCCTGCCTCAGCCCCCTGAGTACTGGGATTACAAGCATGTCCTCCCCACAGCCTCTTTTAACAGTTTCAGGAATAAGAAGGCAGTGGGTTAAGGAAGATGGCATCAGGATATAAAATAACATGTATGTACCTCTTTGTTAGGAAAAGTTAATGCCAGGCATGGTAGTATATGATGACCCCAGCACTTGAGAGGCCACACGTTTGATGCCAGCCTGGGCTACAGAGCGAGTTTAAGAACAACTGAACAATATAGTGAGAAATGTTTATGTTTAGAAGACAGATAACTAATAATAGCCCTAGATTGAGATTTTATTGTGTGTAGTTTTTCTGATGGAATAATGTTTTAATGAAAACAATATTTGAAGGTAAAGATGAATTAAAACTGTAGGGATTAAAGTCTGAAGTTCTTATTGCATCAGCAGAAACTGGTAAAAACTCCTCCTCAAGCTGCCTGGATGAGTTAATGAGTGCCGAGTGGAACTGCTCACACGTATTCTCAGATGTGGAGGAGTGGCTTCTCTCCCCGGTCTCCCTTTCTTTTTCCGTGGCTGAGGCATGAACTTTAGTTTTAAGGGACGGACCTTCCTGGTGTAAACTCCACAGTTTGTCCCAGCATGACCTGCTTGTCCTAAACCTGGGACGCGTGACTTTTAAAAAGCAAGCGCTCTGCCTCTCCGATGAAACCCCATCGCTGTTCAGCGGGGTTTGGATAGACAGCTGCATGTGAAGCTAGACTGAGACAGTGTCTTCCTGTCTGCAGTGGGGTCCATTAGTTCTGACTTGTAACATACCTGCTCCTGGGTACTTGGTGATGACAAGTGAATTATCTTTCTGTTACAGATTTTATGGAAAGAACTCTTCCTATGTCCATGGAGGATTGGATCCCAATGGGAAACCTGCAGATGCAGTCTACGGCCAGAAAGTATGTGCACCAAGTTTGTGCAGGCTTTTCAACAATGAGAACAGAACCCCTAATTCTGAAATGAATACACGCTTAATAGATTGGGTGAAGAAGTTTAGTGGTTAATTAGTGTTTGAGCAATACGACAGTTTTTTTGAATGCTTATGCGATGTCACACTTGTGCATTTTGTAGGGTGCGTTCTGACGGTTTTGTGTTAGAAGATACTTGGTTTTAGTATGGGGATCATCTTTTGTAAGCTTTTTAACAGTGCTCCTTCAGGACAGTTACCTACAAGGGCTTAGGACAAGTCGCTGGGCATGGACTATACAAGGACAAAAAGGAGACTTACCTGTATTGGACTTTTTTTTTTTTTTTTTTTGCACCTCATACTTGGCCAGGCAGGTGCTTGTGCCACTGAGCTAAATAAACCCCTGGCCCCTGTTTTGGTTTTTTGAGACAAGAGTCTCGCTATGCAGGCTGGCTTTGAACTCACTTCGTAGGCCAGGTGGATCTTGAACTCACAGTGATCCTGCTGCCTCAGCCTCTCCAGTGCTGGGTTTAAGATGTGCACCACCATGCCCAGCCCTGTGTACTTGTAAGGCTGTTATCGGTGTCTGTTGGGTTTGTTGTAGGTTGTGTAAGTTTCCTTTTTAAAACTTTTTATTCTCATGTTTGTAGTACAGAATGATTATATTCATCTTGGGGAGTTGTTACAAGAGTAGATAATAGTGTTTCAAGGAATTAAATGTTCCTTTGATTCTTTAGGAAATTCATAGGAAAGTGATGTCACAGAACTTCACTAACTGCCATACCAAGATCCGTCATGTGGATGCACATGCTACGCTCAACGACGGCGTGGTGGTGCAGGTCATGGGGCTGCTCTCCAACAACAACCAGGCATTGCGGAGGTTCATGCAGACCTTCGTCCTTGCTCCCGAGGTGAGTGTTGTCATCATTGTTCCTGCTGTAATAATGAAATGCGTTTAAAAAGGTGTGTAATTTTAAAATCTTTGAAATTTCAGTCTTACAAGTTGAAGGAATAGTACAGTGACTCACGTACTCGTTCCTAGTGCTCCTGTCAGTACTTGCCCAGCTATGTGTAATTTTCTGTCTTTCTCATTTTTTCCTACTAAACCATTTGTAAAGAAGTGGCATGTTGTATCCGGTCATGTTCAGATACTTAGGGGATGTGTCCTAAGAGTAAGGAATACTCTGGTACAGTACAGTTATCACAGTCAGAAAATAATCAATGTAGTGTAGCTATCTAATTCAGTTAAAGTTTTAGCAAATATGCCAGTGTTGTTCCTCATAGTAGTTTTTAATCACCTCTGGGATTCAGTACACAGTAGGGTGAGGGTGTTGCTCAGTAGGGGAACACTTGCCTGCATTCTTTACCAGCACCCCAAAAAAGAAAAATACATTGAGTTCAGCTCTGATAGCACTTTGGTCTCTTCATGCTCTTCATTTTTGAAGAATAGTCATGTGTATATAAATATTCATGCATAAGTGTCCTTTGGTACCTTAATTAGAGATAGCTGATGTCATGTACTAATGTTATCTTTGAGTACTCTAGGGTGATGTTCATCAGATTTTACTTCTGTAAAGTTAAGTGTTTCTCCTTTCCTGATCTGTACATTGTGGTAGACTGAGACTATACAATTGTTTCGTTTGTCATCAAATTTTTTACACTAACTTTGGCATTAATTGATTCATAGCTGAAGTCATTTACTGTTCTGATAAAGACAAATAGAGTTTATCTAACTTGATCATTGTGTTTACTAGTTGGCGGTCCTTTCTCTTTTGTCATTCATAAGACCTAAAACTCAAGGGCAGAATTGATTAGTTTTTAAAATGGACTAAAAGCTGGAGATGTAGCTCAGTGGCTTAAGTGCCTGCCTGGCAAGCACAAAGTCCTGAGTTTGATTCCTCATACCTAAAATAAAATAAAATAAAGTAAAGTAAAAAGTAAAGTAGTTAAAAGCCAGGCATGGTGGCATGTTCTTATAATTTCAGCAGTCAAGTGGCTGAGGCTGGAGGATTGCTGTTTCTGAGGGCATCCTGTGTTACATAGTGAGTTGAGAGTCATCCTGAACTACATTGCATGACCCTGTCTCAAAAACCAAAGTGAAATAAAATGAATTATAATCCGCTACTACCTTTGTATTGTGTCTGAGGTGTGACAGATCTAGGCAGTGTGAACACCTCGAGCTGCCTTTTCTTTTTTCCTTTGCATGACTGACACTTGAACTTGGGATGTTCTGCTACTGAGCTGCATCCCAGCCGCTCTTCCTGCCTTTTTGGGTGTCAGAAGAGGGCTGTGAACCCTGGTGCGGTGTCCAGGCTTGCCTGGGGCTACTTCTGCTTCAGCCCCAGATTCTGGAGTCATCTCTTTGTTTCTACAAGGAGGTCTCTCTGGTCCTTTGCTTTGCAGTCAGGGTTTCCTTGAAAGGGCCCCAGATTTTATGGTGAGTAATGGTCAGACCAAACAAAGTCATCTTTCATTAAGGTAAAGAATCTAACTGTCTGAGTATGCTTGTTCTATGAACTGTCTTAATATGCAGAAGCGGGAAGCGTATGTGTCGATAGGTGACCTGTTTATGGATGAGCAAGAGGCCTTACAAGTTAACAGTGAACATTGTCTGATGTGAGCTTAACTGTGTCTTTAACCTAGTGTGAGCAAGGTTTCAGCTGCACTGTCCTCAAGTGCTTGAATCAAAAGTGGACACAGAAGTAGAGATTTTAAGTGTCTCCTGGAGTTAGGGGTGTGATTGCTGCTTAGCGAGTTGAGGTGTTGGTTTTGGCATCTACAAGTTCTATGAGATTTTGGCTTCCCATCTGGTGGTTAAAAGTAAATGTTCTAAGCAAATAAAATGTGTTTGAATGTAATTATATGTGTAATGTAAAGCAGGACTTTTCAGTCTTGGGTTGCTGACATTTTGGGCTAATTCTTTTCGGAGGCCGTTTGTACACTGTAGGGTATTTAGTGTTGCTCTTGCTCTCTACCCAGTAGATGTTGATAGTAGCAGTCCTGTGTTATGAAAGTGGAAATGTCTCCAGAAAGTGCCCAGTGTTTGCTGTGAGGACCATGTCTCCCATAGATGGATAGAGACCATTTGTGTGTCGAGATTGGGCTTTTTTTATTTTTTAATTTATTAGTATGTGTGTGCAGTACATAATGATTCCATTCATTGTGGAGTGCTAGTACATGTGCAGAACACTTCTGAGTTCTTTTTACGGCGCCTGTGATTTGGCTTTTTGAAAGACTGTTGAATAATGAAAACTTTGTGTTGGCATTGCAGGGTTCTGTTGCAAATAAATTCTATGTTCATAATGATATCTTCAGATACCAGGATGAGGTCTTCGGCGGCTTTGTCACTGAGCCTCAGGAGGGTGAGTAGTGAAACTCTCACTTGTCTACATCTTTAAAATGGCATCAAACTGACTTTAAAAGAATACAGATTTCTTGAATGTTTCCATTGTACTCTGTTCTTCATTGATAATTAGTATCTCAGGACATGAGGTTGTATACTTTTGACACTAACAATAGCTTCTTGGATGTTTGGAGAAGACATTAAACTTAAGTATACGAATTATTACTTTCTTTTGGTACCAAGAATTGAACTCAGGACCTTGTGCTTGTCAGGCTGAGCTGTATCCCCAGTGCCATGTACACGAATTGTTATTGACAGCAATAAAAGCATTTTTGTCACAGTCCCTTAAGACACCAGGAAGAAGTCAGTGAGTTGTGTTAAGGGGACAGAACCCCTAGTGTGGGACCTAGATCTTATTTATCTTATTTATTTGGAGAGTGAAAGTGAAGTTAGGGAGAAACTGACTTTGTAGTGTGAGCGTGGGCTGAGTAAAAAAGGAAACAGGATGAAAGTGCAGCCTGGAGGACACAGGGTGGGGCCACCATGAGGAAAGCCAGGTGGCCCCAGTGGTTCACGGCATGGTTCACAGTGGGAGCAGGTCTGCCTCCCCTGGGTTGTGGGAAGAGATGCTTCTTTCTCAGGTTGCTGCATAGTGGAAATCGTAGGCGTGGAGTGTGTGCAGCAGACCCACAGAAACTCATCTCTCATAGTATTTGAATATTTGTTGTGTGACAGATTGTTTGAAGTGCTTTGTACAGTCTTGTACATAGGAACTTGACATACTGCTTTAGTGGTAGTGAGAAGCAGGAGTGTGCTGGAAGTCATTTGGCTAGTAGGGTGGAAGAGCCTCATTAGATTACCGGAAATATGACGTGAGTTTCACATCGGAACCAACACACGCTAATGGTGTAATTTTGTGTTTCAAGTCTAAGCTGTGATTATTGAATTGATTTGTTCTCTTTGATGTGTATATTTATTTCATTGTTTATTTGACTATAGTAGACATTATAAAAGAATGAGTGTGTGAATTCAGTAAGCACAAATTATTTTAAACATATTTTCCTTGTTTAGAATCTGAGGAAGAAGTAGAGGAACCTGAAGAAAGACGGCAGACACCTGAAGCTGTGCCTGATGATTCTGGAACTTTTTATGATCAACCTGTCAGGTAAGAGAATTATGCTCACGTGGCCAGGGATGCATAAGAAATTGGCACTGTCTCATTTTTCCAGAAGAAAAGTTTTGCTTTTGGTATCACTGATTTAAGTAAAAATGTAAAACTTGGTAATTGAATGTATTATGAAGACCTTTTAAATGCTATCTTGTCATTTGGTTTTTTCCCCCCTAATTTTAAGTGAAAAATAAATTTGAGATTTCTGTTTTTTATAAAATTTTTAAAATTTTTATTTTTTTGAAGGAGATTTCTTATCAGGAGTTTATATTCAGCATTGCTAGTGATTTATGTGGAAGTTTAACAGCTGTTTTCAGTGATAACTTTTTCTCCCTAAATTCTTTGTGATTTTTAAGTTTTTCCTTGTGGAAAAAGCCACAAGAAAACTATGTACTATATTAACTATCAAACTATGTACTATGTTAACTCCTTTTTTAGGGGGTGGGAAAGGATAGATCTCACTGTGTAGTTGACTACTCACTGTGTGGTCCTCCTGGCTGGCCTTGAATTTGTGCTGGACCTTTGCCTTGTGAGTGGTGTTGCTATAGGTGTGCGCCTCTGTGCCCAGCCAATCCTAATTTTTAAGTGTGTAGTAGTATATGTTAAACTTAGGAACACTGATTTTTTTTTTTTTTAAATCACTAGGACTTTATTACTTATTTTCAAAACATGTCAATGGGGCAACAGTAGTACATACACTGTGTACTGTCATCCCCAAATCAGTCACACAGAGCACAGGACATCTGTGCTCAGTTAGCTGAACAGTACCAGCACAGACCTTTCTCTTCAGTGAACTTGGAGAAATCAGTAGTGGATTTCTCATCTGTCTTGCAAAACGGTTGCTGCTGAAAGCAGTAACTTCCTCTTTTCCTCTTCTGTCTTCTCTGAGCCTGTTAGGTATAAGAGTTTGTGTGGTGTGTGATCAGTAAGTTTTGATGGTTTTGGAATTCCAACTGAATGAGAAGCAGTTCATTTTAATTTAATTTTGATCTATTTGTATATATTTTAGCAAATAAACTTTTTCAATTAGTATTTTTTCATTGAATGCTCTTATTTAAAAAGTTGCTTCTTTAAACTGAAACATATAAGTACTCTATCACTGTACTGTGTTCCCAACCCAGTAGCTTTTTTACTATAGTTAATGATTGGGGTATTTTTGCTAAAGAATGATAGTTTCCAAATTTTCCTGTAAAAGCAATGACGTGGAAGAACATTTAGAGGAACCCGTTGCTGAACCAGAGCCTGATCCTGAACCAGAACCAGAGCAAGAACCTGCATCTGAGGTCCAGGAGGAGAAGCCTGAACCTGTTTTGGAAGAAACTGCTCCTGAGGATGCTCAGAAGAGCTCTTCTCCAGCGCCTGCAGACCCAGCCCAGACAGCGCAGGAAGACTTGAGGGTACAGAACACGGCTGCAGTTTTATTGTTTCTAGTTTTTTTAAAAAATAATTTCTTTTTTCCTTTAGAAATGCTCACTTGACTTTTTTTTTTTCCGGTTTACTTTATTGCATTAGTTAAACGGTGTAGATTTTTTCCGTGGTGTTTTTCTTTTTTTGTGGGGTACTGGGGATTGAACTCATGACCTTGTGCTTGCCAGACAGTTGCTTACACTGCTGAGCTAAATCTCCAGCCCTTTCGGTTGACCTTAAAAAAACTTTTTTTTTGGTTGACTTTTGTAGATGTTTTCCATATTGGTTGTTTAGGGACATTTCTTAAAAACTGGGCCATGTCTCAGATAAGATGTGTGATGCATATTGCTTTGTAACTACCAAAGGGTAATGGAGGTTCTCCTCCCTCGTGGGTAACCTGGGTGCTCCTTGGCCCTGAAATCTCATGCTAGAAATCCCCTAGTCTTTGGGAGTTAAAGTATTACTTCCTTGTAATAGTACAAGTATGTGTTATAGTTTATTATTTTCTTTGGTGCTGGGAATTGAACTCAGGACCTTGTGCTTGTAAGGAAGGTGCTTATGCTGCTGAGCTGTATCCCTGCCCTGACATAGCTTTTTTAGGGTTATATGGTGAAATTTAATTGAGAATGGCTTTAAGGTAGAAATAGAAACAAACTGTTCTGTCTGTAAATAAAAGTTGGAGGCTTTTCAGTTAGTCCCTAATACCACTAGGATCCTTTGTTAAAGGAACACAGAACTGTTACCTTTGGTGACCTGGGAAGGGATATTTTTTGTACTGTATTTATGGAGGTCAGCATAAAATGTCACTTGTTTAGCAGTGTATCCAAATGTCTGCAATGACTAGGCATTGTAATAGGCTTGAGAACTTTATTGGTGAAACAAGTAGGGTTCTTGCACTCTGGGAGTCAGGTTGGTTAAGAAAAAAACACTGGTGCACTGAAGACTGAGGTACTGGTGAGGTAGCTGTGATAGTAGTCTAGCTAGGAGATAATGATGACTTGGATTAGTCTCTGCAGTGGAAATGAGATATTTAGGGTAAAATAACAGTTTCTTTTTTTTTTCTTTTTTGTTTTCTTTTCTTTCTTCTTCTTCTTTTTTTTTTTTTTTTGAGATGGAGTCTTACTAGTAAGTTGACCAGGCTGGACTGGACTTGAGATCCTCCTTCCTCTAACTCCCAGAGTATTGGAATTAGAAGTGTGTGATACTGCACCCAGCAGTGGCAATTTTTAAACAGATTAGAGAGATACTTAAGATGATCTTAAAGTTGGTTGCTGTTTTATACAACAGATTGGGCAAATCAGGGAAGGAAGAGCTAAGCAAATTTCACAGGAGAGACTTTTATTAGTTGCACAGATTTGAAATTGACTGAAAGTTGCTTGTTTGACTGCTTAACTTTATATTTGGCTCATACTTGATCAGCTCTCACAAGAAGCTTTAATACTCAAATTGTGTGCTGGTGAAAGAAGAATCTCAAGATCCTTTTTACCACCATCCTGCCAATGAGAATGTGATTTTCTTCTTAAAGGGAAATTAGCCTTTGTATTGTCTTGCTGTGTGGTGTAACCATATGACATTTGCTGTTCCTTAGACATTTTCATGGGCGTCTGTGACCAGTAAGAACCTCCCTCCCAGCGGCGCTGTCCCTGTTACTGGGATACCACCCCACGTGGTGAAAGCGCCGGCGTCACAGGTGAGTTTCTGAGGACACTGTCACTGGAGGCAGATGCACTGGTGTCTGGCAACGTGTTTTCTGCCCGTGCTGAGACAAACAATGGGAACCTGGATGTAGGACAGAAGAATGGGTACAGGGTGTTCAACTTTTTGTGAAGGGGCTGTCATTTTCTAGTTTAAACTTTACCTTTAAGAGACCTCTTAAGAAACAAAGAAAAAAGTAAGCATGCATATTTTTTTTAACACAACAGTTAACTTAAACATTTTTTAGCCCCGTCCAGAGTCTAAACCTGAATCTCAGCTTCCACCGCAGAGGCCTCAGAGGGATCAAAGAGTGCGAGAGCAGCGAATAAATATTCCTCCCCAGAGGGGGCCTAGACCAAGTAAGAGCTCCCATGGGCAGTTTCTGTAGTTCATGTGATTGGGATGTGTGGGCTTATTTTGGGTGGCCACTTGATACTGGGGTACACTTTTCTTGTAGAGCTAATGGAATTTAAGGCAGAGAGAAAATTTGTATATGTTAGTCTGTGAACAAAGGTAACTTAGCTTTTATTGCTGTTTTTGTTCCTTCTTAAGTTCGTGAGGCTGGGGAGCAAGGTGATGCTGAACCCCGGAGAATCGTGAGACATCCTGACAGCCACCAGCTCTTCATTGGTAACCTGCCTCACGAGGTGGACAAATCGGAACTTAAAGATTTCTTTCAAAGTAAGTTGCTGAGTTTTGAACACAGTTTATCTAGTGTTAGCATTGTCCAATAGAATACAAGATGGGCAGCATATGCAATTTAAAGTTTTCCCATGATTCATGTTAAAATAGAAAGAAACTGCAGGATTTAATTTTAATGATGTTTTGTTTAATCTGTTGTATTTAAAGCAGCATCATTTTCATGTGTAAAAATAGTCATGTTGTGCTCTGAATCTTATCATGTTTGGTACCAGATACATTTTGGTTCAGAAATTTTGTACTGGCACTTGATACTTGTTTGGTACTGATTTGCAAACTAGAACTTGATGGTGTCGATTGCCATGTGGCTTGCTTGCTACTTTTTCTAGCTGAAACAGTTTGTTTGGTATTCTTCATTGTTGGTACCCATTGTATCTTTTGGAACCAATTAACGAAGGAATGCAGCTCGAGCTTCCTTAATCCTGAACCTGAACCATTCTGAGGAGGGTCACTATGCTACAGGTGGGGACATCAACATCTGGGCCTGCATCATGGTGCACCTTGCATACCTTACACAGACATTTAAAGTGCCTTCAGGCTATCTGCAGAGGTGCCTATGGAGCAGGCATAAATACCAAGTTTAGACTTGGGTCTCATCCCTAAGGTCTCATTTGGAACATTTGCAAATGTTCCAAAACACAAAAGTAATCCAAAATCTGCACACAGTTCCGATCTCCTAGCATCTTCAGTAAGTTGTAGCCAGCCTGTGTCTGGTATTTTATTAGTAACGCTCTTTCTGAGCTCCTTTTGTGTTTCACTCGTACCACGTCCCAGTCTGAACTAGCCTGCCATTGAGGGTTCCGCCGCGCTGTGCGTGTCTAGTGTGGCCTCACGGGACAGTGCGTGCCTGTGCCCGAGGGAAGTGCTCTGCTGCTTCACTGAGTGCTGGCATCCGCCTCACCTGCAGGTTACGGGAACGTGGTGGATCTGCGCATCAACAGTGGCGGGAAGTTGCCCAATTTTGGATTCGTTGTGTTTGACGATTCTGAGCCTGTGCAGAAGGTCCTTAGCAACAGGGTAAGCAGCTTTGTCTCTGTTGCCCCTTACCTCCCCACTTCCGGCTCTGTAGACCGTTCTGACTGCAGTGTCTTACAGGTGAAATGGGATTTATTCCAGCATGTTTAGCCATCGGTATTAAAAGACCTACCTAGCCCGGGGATTTAGCTCAGTGGTACAAACTCCTGCCTGGCAAGTGCAAGGTCGTGAGTTCGATCCCCTGTACCAAAAACAAAAAAAAATTTAAAAGACCTATCTGGGAGTTGTACTCTCGGAACACTGGCTTTGTACTTTGAGGAACTGCAGATGTGTCTTGGTTTCTCTTCCTTTCCCTAGACTGATGGAGGTCTGCTGTACTCCCTCCAGCACTATTTTTTGTGAGTACAGAGGTAGTTGACATAACACTGATGACCGTGGCATGCGATGTGCTTTCCCGCAGCATAGAAGTTTTCAGTGCCCGAAGCCTCTAAATCCATGAGCAGCGTGGCATTTCTTATGTACAGTGAGAGATACTTAGTCCTGGGATACAGGTTTAAGTTGACTGTTTAGGATTAGACTTCATTCCAAATCATATATCCATATGTTTTGTTAATGGGAAAAAATACATCTTCTGAACTCAGGACAAGAGCTGCGAGAACTTGGCTGATATGTAAGCCGCTGTCCCTATAGGCACTCAGTGAGCGGTCACCTTGGTTCTTTCAGCCCATCATGTTCAGAGGTGAAGTCCGTCTGAATGTGGAAGAGAAGAAGACCCGTGCTGCCAGGGAAGGGGACCGTCGGGACAACCGCCTGCGGGGACCTGGAGGCCCTCGAGGGGGGCTGGGCGGGGGCCTGAGAGGCCCTCCCCGCGGAGGAATGGTGCAGAAGCCTGGCTTCGGAGTGGGGAGGGGCCTTGCTCCCAGGCAGTGAGCCGAAGCCCGCCGCCTACCGCCCGCTGCCCGCAGCCCGCAGCCCACAGCCCGGGTGTCCGCCCAGCCTGGAAGCCCAGCCCCTGCAGAACGCTGGATTCCCTCAGCCATCCTTCGGGGTCCGGGAGTGCGGCCCAGTCTCTTAGAAACTGCTTCAGTTTGTACAATTTTACTTCTTTTGTGTTAATGGTGTGTGCTCCCTCCCTTTCGCCTCTTTCTCTTGGCTTTTCAGTCCTTTCTTCCAATTTTGTGGAATGATATTTTAGGAGTAACGGATTTTTAAAGGAGAAGAAGAAAAAAAAGACTGAATTTCTTTGCTGACTTTGCATATACAGACTGGATTTTTTTTAAACAGCCATTTCCCCAAAGGAATGTGTCACTTATTACTGACATTTGGTATGTTTCATTCATTGGAATATTTCTTACTTATTTTTTACGTGTTTCAAAAGCCTGTGAGAAGTACAGGATTTGATAAACATTTTGGAGGCAGGAAAAATCCAAATTGTTTCTTCTTAGAGAGTCATGACTTTCTGTGGATGTTGAAAAATGGTTATATGGGAAATTTGAAAAACTTGATTCTCACTGATATGGTTAAAAACTGAATAAAAGGTGTTAATAGAACTTTTCTTTTGATACTGATCATAAAACAGTTCTAAAATCTACTGTTTTTACAATTTAAATTGTAAGATAGGTTTTGAATGTCTAGAATGCTATTGATAGGCTTTTCTTGAACTGTTAGATTTTTTTGAAGTAGAATTTTTCATTTGTATTTGCTAAAAAAAAAAAGAAAAAGAAAAAAATACTAACCCCTAAATCTGAATAACAACCAGAGCAAAACTGTTGTGCCTTCTATTTATCTTTGATTCCACTCTTGGCAATTGTTTAAAGAAAAATAAATCTAGATTTGTTTTGTTAGGTTCAGAGGTACAAGGAATTGTAGACGCCCTCTTTCTTTACCTTGTATGACTTCTGTTAACATTTGTTATGCCTTATTCTAAATTGAGTCTCAAACTGGAATGCCTTTGAGGACAGATGTGTTTCTGTGGACGTTCTTTGACCCAAATAGCTGAGCATTTGTATTAAGTTTTATTTTGGTATCTAATGAGATTCCTGATCATAGTCCATGAGAAAGAATGTGACTTTAACATTGAACTTAACTGATGTGCTCAAGTGTCTGCAGTTTTTTTTTTCTTTAAATCATAGCCATATGGTAAATTTCCTATTTTGTTATGGTTCTCTTTTACTGATGGGCATGCAGTGGGTGTTTCTTGGAAATGGCCAATTTTTATTAAAATATTTCTGGAAGAAAATTTAATTTGGCAATGTAGACTAATAGTACTCATTTTACATAGCTACATTATTTGTTGAGTGCTGTGTGTGAGGTGGGTGAAGGTTTTATTTACATGTGTGAAACCTTTTGTGTGGGAACTTGTCATTACTAAGGACAACCAGGTTGGTTGAATTTAACTTATTTTCTTATTAACAGTGTTCAGCCTTAGGACTTTAATTTAAGGATAGCGTGTGAATAGAAACAGGAATGCTTTCTTTTGCTGTTAGTGAGAAACTGTAGGCTTGCTGTGAAAGGAATAGTAAAACTAAAATGAAGTGTAACATTAGCAGTTTGGTCCCAGTACCTTCAGCATACAAATATTGGTAGCATTTCCTTCACAGAAAGAAACCTGAGTAACTCAAGTCATGTGGCTGTTTTGGGTCCTTTTGAGTAACTGGTGATCATTTCATTTGGCCCAGGCCAGTGATAATTGGAAGGATGTCAGTTTGTATCTCTGTAGCTTATATTAAGCTTGTGGTAAAATGAAAAATGTTAGCCTGTGTGTGTGTGTGTGTGTGTGTGTGCGTTACTGTTAGTAATTAAACTCAGGACCTTTGCACTGAGCTTTTTCCCAGCCATTTGTATTATTTTATTTGGAGGCAGGCTCTTGCTATGTGGCTAAGTGGCTCAGGCTGGGCTTGAACTTGATCTTGTGCCTCAGCCTCCCAGTGTGCTGGGATTTCAGATGGGTGCCACCACCATCATTTCTACTGGCCATGGGTTACTTTTCAAAAAAAAAAAAAACTTCAAGGTCATAAATTATAATTTGGAAATTACTTTTGTCACTTGAATACTCAATTGATTTTTTTTCCTCTATTTACAAAGAAATGTATCCTAACGAGAGATTTAAGAGCACTCACAAGGAGTGGTGTTAAACCACATCCTGGAGGACATTTGCAGTTTGAGATTCAGGGGGCCATAGGGTATGGCACCACCTCTGACTCGCACAGGGAGGACCAAGCATCCCAGATGGCGTGTGACAATAGAGCAGACTGACTAGAGGGCAGACTTAGATGCTGATGGAATGATAGTCTCTCAGGAATTCCTGTAACAGCTGCCCTAAGGACATCTCCCTTCCTGTGACTTGCACGAAACTGTGTGTGTGTGTGTGTGTTGTGTGTGTTTAAACGTGGAGGGGGCAGTTGTCTGCAGGGAGTCGCTGCATCTTCAATCCTGTTTCCTCCATAACTTCAAGTCCTCAGCATTGGTTCAGGTGTGGTTGTGGGCTTTCGGGTAGTATTAGATAGGCCTGAGAGGTGGGTTTTAACTTTGTGCTCAGTACTGAGTCCTAGTACCCTTGTTTACATTACCGCATGTAGGATGAGTACCAGTGCTTATGGAGGCATGCATCCACACAGCTAGGAAATGGAAGTTACGTGTGGGTGACAGTGTCTGTGAGAACACCACATCGTCACACTCAGCTTTTGCAGATTTTGAAGTGTAGGTGCTCACCTGTAACATCATACTAGTTTTTCGCGCCTGAGCTTCAGACCCTTGACCCATGAGTGTTTTAACTAGATCAGCTTAGTTTGGTTCAGTGGCTCTCAGGTCTTTTAAAATCTATAGAAAATATATAGATCTTGGCCTACCAAAAATATTTTTGCTTTCCAGATGAGCTTGACTCTGAACCCTTGCTTAAGAGCAGTGAAAAGGATAATCTAAAATAATCACTCAACCGAGATTGGATCAGTGACTGCCACAGCCTTAGTTCAGCTGTACTTTAGGAAACCATGTTCAAGCCAACCGTGTGGATTATATGCTGTTAGCCCTAAAAAACAAAACCAGCTGGAGAAATGGCATCAGAACAGTTACAGGACCAGGCTTCGAAGCCATCTGTATAGGAAGGAACAGATTGTCCTTCAAAAGCATTGCTTTTCCTTTAGAACCACGATATCTACCTTTTCACCTTTGGGTGAGTAGGCTATTTTTTTTCTTTCCTTGTTTTTCCTTTCGGACAGGGTCTCTCTATATTTCCCAGGCTGGCCTCAGACTCCTGCCTCTCCTGCCTCCGCCAGGCGCTCGTATTCCAAGTGTGCGTCACTAGTCTGGCTTGAGTAGGACGTCCCATAATAAAATTACTACTATGGAGAGACCTTAGGCTGGAGGATACTCAGAGCAAGTTTAGCACTTCTGGTCTTCATTTTCTTTTTTCTTTTTGGTACCAGGGCTTGAGTTCCTGACTTCGCACTTGGCTAGGCAGGTGCTAATGCCACTGAGCTAAACCCTTGGGCCCTTGCTCTTCATTTTCTTGAGAGCAAGTAAGACTCCTGAAATTGTATTTTATGGTAGGTCTCTCTTTGATGTTTGTAAAGCCTATGTGGTAGCAGTGGTTTCTTCTTACAGTTATTTTCTTAATCTGGTTTACATTTAGTACAAATTTGAAATTTGGATGTGGGTGATCACGGTATTTTATTATAAGTCAGGTGGGTTTAAAGTTTTGTTTGATACTTCGTAACTGCCATGTCTGGATGATTCTCTGTACAAACTTTCTTTTTGGAGAACCCTTGTAGAAATTAGTGATGTAGTGGAAAAGGGTTGCACTTTATAGAAAGCAGTTGGGGTAGAATCTCTGTGAAGTTTAGTTTTGTAGACCATGGTTTATACTGAGTGAATTAGTTCTTTAAATTAGTTTCATTTGTCGTATCTACTGATCTGTTTCATTTTTGTGCTATTTAAAAGAATCTCTGCAAAATTACATGCAGATGAGATAATTGACTTTTTTAGTTCAGCATTTTTTAACTTTGTAAAGAGGGAATTTCAATATTTATTTGAACATGGGGTTTTAACTGACTGCCAAATGTATCAAAAGTAGGCAGTGGACAGAGAGCCTTCCACAGTGTTTTAGGAATGCTTTGACAGTGTCTGTGGGGTTTGGGTAGGTGCGAGCTGCTGGCCCATCAATGGCCATGTGAGATGAGATGACAACGAAGTCAAATTGTTCTGATTTTAAGAAGCCTTTGGGTTTCTTTAAAAAATACCTTCGGGGTTTATATTTGTTCACTGTGATATTGAGGTTTGGGGACCATTGGTAGACTTGTGGGCTCTGGATGATAGTAAAAGGAGAAATGGCAGCATGTGAGTGAGAGAGACTTTGCTATTTTTTTTTTTTGTGTGTGTGTGTGTTGTGTTGTGTTATTTTTTTGTACCGGAAACTGAACTTACGACCTCACACTTGCCCGAGAAGCACTGTGCTACTGAGCTGTATGCCTGGGCCTCTATTCATAGTCTTAGTGTATGTAGCTCAGGGTAATGTGAAACTTCATGTAATAGCCACAAAATACACTCTGGATGAGTAAACTTGACTAGAAGTCCCCTAAACCCCATAACTAGTTGTAGTTTTGATACTCTTTTTGTGCATTGGCTTAGAATCGAGGTTTACTTTTCAAGGTGAATTTGGCTTGTTTTGAAAACTAGGGCAGTCTTCCCCCCCCCCCCTTTTTTTTTTGTCTGTGTAAGAAAGAATAATATTGGGAAACAGTTCCCCCTGAAATGTGTTATAAACCAAATGAACACACAAACTACAGAAACCCATACATGTTTAGTACTTTGAAATATGTCCCAGATTTGTAAGGCATATGCTACATGTGACTTTGGTATTTTCCCTTTCTCTAAAGTAAATTAAAAATGTTTACCAAATATTCATGATTGACATATTTAAGAAATTTTCAGGAAGCCACCTATGGGATATTTGCCTGTTTTTTTGGTAGTAATTACAGGGAAGATTATATCCTGTTTAATATGGATAGAAACAGTTCCAGCTGATGTAGTTGAATCCACTTTGGTTACTGGTTCTTTCTAAGCTTTGTTGTCACCTGTTTCACTTTGGGATCTGTTTACATGTTAAAGTTTTGTTAGGAGGACCATTTGTACACAGACAGTGTCCTTTTTAATGGAGACATACCAGGAAGCAAGCATAAGGACATAGGGGAGAAGACACTTTTCCCCTCCTTAACATTGGTGCATATTAACTTGAGTAGCTATAGAACATTTCAAAAATAAATTCATGTATAGATAGACATGACATTTTAAAAGATTGAGGGTGGAGATAGAATTTTGCTGAGAGAATAGGAGCTTGTGATTTATATAGAAAAAATTGTATTTTTGAGACAAATCAGGATATTTCCTTAAAGTTTCCTTCCCTTTCTGATTATTACCACAGTGGACGGAAGAGACTCCTGGAATGTTTCAGTCATAGACGGCGAATCCTGGGAGGGAGGAAGAAGTGGTTTACACGAGTCCCGGCTCTGCTTGCAGATGAAACACTGGGGCGGGCTAGGCTCCCTGTAGAAAGGCCAGAGCTGCTAGAGACCGTCAGGAAGAGGGGAGAGAAGGGAAGGCACCACATTTTTAGTGTTGATCCGTTGTTCTCTTACTTGGCTTCCATACCCAGTCTTTCTCTGTTCCTTAGGCCTGTCTTGATGCCAGCCCTATCAGGGCTTGTTGGCTAAGGACAGGAACTAGTGCTCCCCTCAGGGATGGGTTTACTACTAGCTCTCAGAAGGCTATTGAGTATCCTGATGTTTTAATAGCTGAAACTCAGCTGTAATTTTCTCCTGACCACTGCAGCGTTTTGTATTCTGTACATCGTGGTGCTTTTCCACCTTGTTATAACTGTAAGCTCCTAGGGGGCAGCAATTTGGTCTTAGATGTGTATGTTTTTTAGTGCCTAGCAGTGCCCAGTGTGTATCCGGGTCCTCATATTCCTTTCCAGGTGTTTCTCTCGTTCTTCATGGAAATGATGCTCCAGCATGCTCTACCACTGCTGGTCCCTCAGTGAGGCTGCCCTGGCTGATTCCATGGATTCAAGTGCCTTCTCTTCCCTGAAGATACACTTGTGTGCAAAGCCTGCTTCCCAGTTTCTTCATCATCCAAGTCATTTTTTTTTTTTTGGTACTGGGAATCAAACTCATGACCTAGCACTTGCCAGGCAGGCGCTTACGCCGCTGAGCTAAATCCCCGGCCCGCAGGTCAGTTTTTTAAAGATTGAGTTGAAGAGCTGTTTGCACCCTAAGGGGCTTGCAATAGGAATAGGGGAGCCTTTTGGGGGACTAGTGTGTCCAGATTTGAAATGAACGCATTCATTCTCATCTACTTCCATCTTGGCCCTCCTGTTGGAGGTTCTGTCCTGACCTTCCTAGTTTAAGCAGTGTGTCCCTGGAGCACTTTATACCTTTCTCATAAATCATAACGTACCCCTTCAGCCTAGAGTTAGAGTCCTGTGCTCTGTTTACCTGCTTCGTTAGACTGTAAGTTCCTAGAGAACCACCAGAAGATGCAGTTACTTAACCTTGGAGTCCCTAAATGACAGCTGAGTTGAATCATGTGATTTTCTGGTTTGTACACATGGGAAGCATACCTGGAAAAGGTTTCGAATTCAGTAAGTTTTAGAGGCACTGACATCTCAGTGGAGGGAATCACTGGGAAAGTTTTGAGAGTGGCCCACAAGAGTACAAAGTCACCGGCTGTTCTTCATTCTTCCATCCCTGGCCTGGGTACTTAGCCCTTTCTTTGTGTTGTACCCAGCACGTCCCATGCACGTCGCTTTCACGCAGAGTGATTTTCATAGTTTTCACAATTCCATTGCTGCCTTGCTCTTTCAGTTCCTAATGTCAGCCTGCCTCTGCTTCCCTTTTTGCTGCTGTCTACAGTTTCCAGCTGCATCTTGTCATTTTATCTCAACAGGCTTCCATTTCTTTTTCATCTGTATGTAATTGGAATGGTTTTCAGCTTCATATTCCCCCTTCTTATTCTGCTTATTTTCTACACTGTTAGATTCATCTCACTGAACATGCACCCCTGACTGTGTAGCCCCCCATGTGTTCGGTTCCCGTTAGACTGTAAGCTCTTTATGGGCAGGATCTGTGTGTCACCCTTGTTAGCCCTGTAGCACCTACCAATAAATTTTTCTTGAATGAACAAATGAATTCTCATTTCTCTACATAAAACCTTGTCAAAAGGTTTCTCTCTTCTCTCTTATATAAGGCTGGCAAAATAGTAAAGAGTTAACCGCAGAAAATTTCAGAAAATTTTAATTTTTTCCTTTGGGATTAGCATGGATATGGGTATGTAGATGGAACAATAAATACACTTTTATATACATGTATCACAGAAATGTTACATTCCATCTTCAAACGGCAAAAAGGTTTTTACAAGCCAAAAATAAACTGCCATAACTTTTATGACTTCATGCAACAAGGAAGAGGAAAAGGGCAAAGGGAACTGGTGGTTCAAGGAGTATCAAGTAAGAAGTAAAAATGTTACATTAAGGAAGCCATTGATTGCTTAACACGCTGCTTAAGGTGAAAGCCAAACAAATCCTTAACCGCAGTATTAAGGCCATACCAAGTTTGTACATATCTACAAAGAAATTTCCATATAAAAGACCACATTTACTTCTGGGAAAGGTTGAGGAACTTAGTAATTCTAACCCAATTTACCAGGCAAATTGAGATGCCTCCAGGCTGTTACGTAGAAACCAGTTCTTTGGCTAGCTGTCAAGAGTTGCTGCTCTGTTGGCGTGTGACATTTCTGGTCTCCCGTGGAAGTGGGAATCATCTTGAATCTCCTCCATTACCAGTGATCAAGCACTTCACAGCAGAGGGCAACTGTATTTCTTGCACTTCCTCCCCAGATTCGGAAATCCCAGAATCCTAACTTGCAGGTATCTTTCCTGCAACACTTAGCAGCTAATCACAATATCCTTACGTGGGTTAAAAGAAGTTCAGTTGAAGAGTGTACTAATAATGAGCCAAAGTTAGATTTCAGGGAGCATTGTGCCTGATTGTTGGAAGTTAGGATTTGACTTTTATCCCTGTGTATCTTGCCGCATTTAAGTTGGCAGCTACCTTTTTTGGGAGAAAAGCTAGGGGATGTGCAGTCAGAGGAGAATCACCTGGGATTTGTCTTCTGCTGAAATATCAAACCAGGGAAATTTTAAGACAAAAGGGTCATTTTGTGCAAATACCAAAGTGGATAACCTGGGAAACAGGAAGGGTAATCCTTTGGAGATGACTTCCACTTAACGCAGAAGTCATGGGCTTTGGCAAGGGCTGGGGGAAAGATTGCACACTGGTTAGATTAGCGAGTGCCTCCTGAGTCCCAGTGAAAAGTTACTGGATCGGAGACAAATTACATAAATAGCTCTTCCCTGCGGCTGACTTTGAGCAATTTTTTTTTTTTTTTTGCATTATTACAGCTCACTTTGGAATGTTTCATATCATTGTTACTTTGTGATTTGGAAGCACTGTAGTTCATGTTCTAGATGAGCAGTCCCTGCATTCCAGTGAGGAACCACTATGCTGGGCCATTGGGCAGCGCCGGGAGGCTTAAAGTAGTAAGAATTTTTGTCTCGGGTCACTTTGTAATTCACTGTACCCATTTCAAATTTGTAAATGGAAGTTACCTGTTTTGTCCAGTTTTTCACTTGGAGACTGCTGAGGTCACTGCTATGCTTGGATTTTGAAAGTGGCGGCTGTTAAAACTTTTTAGAGAACAATGCACTGTATTATTTGCCTAATGCCCAAGAACCAACCTGAAGTAGGCATCTTAGCCAGTATGCAGAGTGACAGGACAGGTCCTTTGGAATCTGATTCCCTTCCTCTCATTTTAACCTGTTAGTGTTGGAAATCCTACCCTGGCTTCAGGACTAAAGGCGTGAACCGTTAAAAATTAAGGAGTATGAAGTAAAAATGCTTTGAAATGCCTCATGGGAACATCCACCTTGTGGCTCCTGTGCTGTCATTCAGGCTAAATCGGCGTGTGAGCATGGTACACTTGAAATGAGGTAGAATATGTTTAAAGTGGAAGAGGCTGAGTTTACCAAACTGCTTACTTGATATGTAAGCACCACTCTTTAAAAAGATTTGTGAGCAAGATTTGTTTGCTAGGTAGGTAATATCTTTCCCCAAAATACTCTTTAATTTTGTTGAAGGAAGGTAACTTATGGAAGAAACTTAATTTTAGATATTTTCACTAGCGTTGACATATAAAAGTCAGTTATATTTCTGCCTTTATTTTTTCTATTCATATATATATTTATGTATAAAAATATATAGAGAGATGTATAGATCCGGGGAAGTTACTTTAGGTTTTCTTTTTTTGGGGTACTGGGTATTGAACTCATGACCTTAGGGTTCCAGGCAGGTGCTTGTGCCCCTGAACTAAATCCTCAGGCCCTTAGGTTTTCTTTTAATCTGAGGGTAAGAGGACGTGCTGGACTATGCTTTTTCTCCAGGTCTGCTCTGTGTAACATTTCAGTTAGATCAGCCAAAGCCGCCGTGGAGCGCTGTGGTAAGTTGGCTGGAAGAGAAGAGCCAGCGGACGGTTCTCAGCATCACGGCGGGCGCGAGCCGAGAGTCTCGCTCGACTGTGCCGCAGCCCGCCCCCGTCCTCGCGCCTGCTTAGCACACACTAGCTGGACGTGCTGGATGGGTTTAACGGATGCCCCTGAAGAGATGCCTAGTGGGCACCCTACTGTAGACTTACTTCTGAGAAAAGAGAACAGGTAAGTTCTTCCAAAATTAGTTCAGGAGAATCTGAACTGCATAGAGGTGTCCTGCCCACCACACCCTGCATTAGGAAATGCCTGAAAAAAAAAAAAAATCAACTGCTCTGCAGTCTAGTGGAAGCACTGGCCATTTACTCTTCATTTTAAGCATGTTGTGTTTGGTTCCAAATCTTTCTAAACACGCCTCCCACTTCTGACACTCCCTGTGCCTTGTATGTGCCCTTTTATTGTTCACCTCCATCTTCCGTTCATGCTGTCAGTTGTCCCTGGAACCCTCTCCCTTGCTGTCAGAAGTGACCTGATGACCTTGCACCGTCCTATCTTCTGCCCTCGCCTATCACTTCCCACATCCCACGTTAGTAGTTGGTCGCTAGTTCTGCTGTCCCCTTCTGTGCTGTAGGAGAGAGCTCTATCTCTTCGGATGCCCTGCTTTCATGGCTCAGTGACTTAAAGATTTAGTGGAAGGACAACAGGTGTTAAGAGATGAAAAAAAAAAAACCCAGAAAAGCTGGAAATGCTGTGTTTTCTAGTGTCACATGATTAAATACACTGTAGTCCTGCTATGGCATGCACTGACTTTTGGGATTTCTCTGCACTTATTTTAATGCACATTGCAGAAGGCTAAGCTGTTTTCCTCCCTGAAACTTTTTGGGGAAGAAAAAAAAAAAAAGTCCCCAGTCCCCTGACAGTTACCTGAAACGCACTGAACAGAGTTGGAGTCAATAACTAGAGTCCCGAGGGCCCTCTCCTACCAGCATCTGTGCTGCATGGGAGGATGATGCTCTGCTGGCCTCTCAGGAGCTAAGCCATGGCCAGTGTCACTCTGGTCACTTCTGTCCATGTGGCCAAAGACCCAATTTCTGGGTGCAGCTGCAGGAGGCCAAGTGGAAAACAATCCCGTGAAATGGATGCCCAGTCCGTACAGGTGGGCTGACCGAGTGGACAGGGGATCCTGGAGCAGGAAGTCCCGGGGATAGGCAGGAACATCTGTGCTTCCTGGGGTGGGACTTGGTGTGAGGAGGATTTATTTATTGCTCTTGTGAGCCCATTCTTCACTTCCTTCCTAGAGCTTAACGGCCCTCCTTTCCCGGACTGCTGGCCAGGCTACCACTTTGGGTGCTGTTTTCAGTGGCATTGCATACGAAAAGAAAAGCCCTTTTTACTTGTACCCCTGCTTGGTGGAAGTGGGTGGGAAACTGCCCACTAGGAGTTAAACTTAACTCTTAAAAGATGAACGAAACCACAGAAAATGTATCCAGAGTAAACTACTGTTAGGGAAAATTGCTTGAAGTTTGAGCTCCTGTGTCCCCGCCTCCAGGACCCCGGCGTTGCCCTGGAATATGAGGCCGGCTTCCTCCAGCTCCTCTCTGCTTCTGCTGCGGCTGCTCTTCCGACACCACCCCGCTCACATCATGTGGTGCTCTGTCTCCAGTCCTGCGCTGGGGAAGAGTGTAGCTTTGTGTCCTGTGCCCAGCGCTATCTGTAGTAGGGCCTTTATCTGGAGTGACTGTAGAAAGGGGTTCTAGACTTGGAGAAGACTTCCAGACAGCGAAGTCTGGTCCCTACCCTCGACTCCAGGCAAATTCAAGCATTTTCAGGTGCACTTACCATTTTTTTTGTTTGAGACAGAGCCTCACTGTATAGCTCAGGCTGGCCTGAATTTATTACGTGGCCCTGAGCTCACAGCAATCCTGCTGCCCCAGCCTGCTGAGTGCTGGGGTTACAGTTACCTTTCTTGTCAAGAGACAGGTGTTTGCAGGACCCTCCAAGTGCCACCTTACCCCGCCTGCCTGGTTGCTTACTCTTTAGACTCTTCTATCCCACAATACTATAGCCAGAAAGTGGCCCCATATCAACCTCAAATCTTTTGTGTGTCACAGACTGGATTAATAGGTTCATAACCTTTTATAGTTGGCTGAGAGGTTTAAATTGTTCATGACCATATTTTGAGAAGATAAATTGTGTGTGTGAGAGTGTGTGAATGTGTGTGAGTGTGTGGGTGTGTTACTGGAGACTGAACACAGGACCTCTGTACTGAACTACATCCTCAGCCCATTTTTTATTGTTATTTTGAGGTGGGATTTCACTCAATTGCTAAAGGCTGGGGTTGAATTTGGGATCTTCCTGCCTCAGCCTCCTAGTGTGCTGGGATTACAGGTTGTGCCATCAGGTCTAGCTTATTTGGTTCTTGATCAGGAAGATACTTGGTTTTTAGCCTAGTAATGATGGTATTCATTGGTATTTGACAGAATGCTAGATTAAATTTTTGTATATTAGACATACAAAATATGTTTTTGTAATTAGGCCAAGCAATCTTTACTTTTTCTCTTTCTTTCTTTCTTTCTTTCTTTCTTTCTTTCTTTCTTTCTTTCTTTCTTTCTTTCTTTCTTTCTTTCTTTCTTTTTATGACAAGCCCTCTCTACATAACTCATGCTGGCCTTGAACTCACAATGCAGTGCAAGCTGGCCTCCAAGTCAGAGCAACCCTCTTGCCTCAGCCTCCCAAGTACTGGGATTAAAGGTGTGCACAACCATGCCTGGCTTAGAGCCTATACTTTTAATCAGCACTTACATGATTAATTTCAGTTAAATTAACATTTAATTTATATATTGCCTTTTCAGTGACAAAATCACCTGCCACTTTTTTCCTTTGATTTGACACTCATAACAATTGGGGAAGATCACGCTTTCATAGGTGGGTGACTAAGGTCACAGAGGGTGAAATAATTCACTGAAGGTTAAAAAGAGACACATGGACTAAGTAAGCTCCAGTTGTGCCAGTTTTAAACATCAGAGCCTCCCTGAGTCTACAATGATGCCCAAACTTTGCTGGCAAGGCTTTGAGTTGAGCGAGTTACCTATGAGCTTTCTGAGCCCGTGCCCGTTCATTCATAAATGGAGAATGCGGTGCGGTCAGGGGTGCCATGGGAGAGAGTGAGTCCCAGGGCTAGTCACGGTGTGCCGCCAGCCCCTGTGATGACTGTCACTGTTTGCAGAGCTTACTGTGGTCCCTCGCATCACATCTGGGGGGAAGGGGTGTAGGCATTTGATAGATGGAACCGGGGATGTGCCACCAAGCCAGCTGCCCGATCTTCCCCAGTTGTACGGGAGGAGACCGCTGCTCTGGAAGAAAGCTCTCTGATGAGCTCTTCTGAGGGAGGTCGAAGCCATGCGAATTTTGGAAAGGGAGAGAGAGACAACAGAAAGCTGCGCCACATAACGTAGCCATGATGTGGGCCGCATCCCAAAGGGCCTGGCAGGGAAGGGGCGAGGCTGCTCAGGCTTGTGTGCCCACCAGCAGCTGCAAATTCAGCCTGCTGGGAACAGCCCGTGTCCTGTCCCTTGCCTTAGAGCAACTGTGAGAAAGCGTTTACAGAAAGGAAAGTCAAGGGCTTAGGATCGACAGTGGGACCTCTTCGAGCCTAGAGGAAGTCCTCCTCCTCCTCCTCCTCCCCCTACTCCCCCTTCTCCTGGTCCTCCTCCTCCTCCCCCTCCTCCTCTTCTTCCTCCTGTTTTCTGCAACTAAAAGATGATGATGGGAGAAGGGGATTAGGAAAGCTTTTCAAGATCAGCTAAGTCAGCGCTGCTGATTTCAGGTGGGGAGGTCTGCGCGTGGTACCCTGGCTGCCTGCATGCCCACCTCTCAGACCATTCACGCATGGCGGTCCCTCCGGTAGGTGATTACTGTCAGTTCTGCATCTTTCAGACTGGCCTTGAACTCAAAGAAGGAGGTAGCTATAGGGGAACAGGGGGACAGGGGGACAGGGGGACAGGGGGGTGGTTTCAGGTACAACTCAACTTTCTCATCTTATGAGAAACTGAAAATGAATTTTTAATTCACTTTAAACATGAGAATGAAAAGAAATGTTTCAATCAGCAACATTCTCATTAATTCCAGGGCCAGAGGAAGGAAGAGCAAAGACTTCATCCTACACAGAAACATTCGAAGAGACTACTGACACGGGGCCCTCATGTGTCCCCACTGAGAGGGACAGGAAGAGTGCTTTCGGTAGGAGGAATGTTTGTTGTGGGTGCAGGAGTGAAGAAGCACTTTGGGAGCATCGTTCTCAGGGTGAGGCCCTGGCTGGGGGGTGAGGAGAGCTCACTGGACTCCAGCCACATGGGTTCCCAATGCTTCTTCTTGGTATTAATGTAGCGTAGTTAATGCTATGAATTTAGGCAATTCTCCCCGTGACCTGGAAGGGCCTCACTTTTTTCTGCTATTGCAACTTAATTAATAGGCGTAGACACTCAGGGGTGTCCGTGGATACAAGATTCTTAAATCTTGCTGGTGGGGGCGTCAGGGGGACAAGCAGGGAGAGGTCTTGGAGTCCCCACAATCGTTCCCCAGGGCTGTTCCATAAGTTCTGCTCAGATGCGTTTCTCTAATTCATTTGCAGCCTCCAGATTCAGACTGCGCTGGGAAAGGGGTCAGAGCCCTCTATAGGCCAGGTGCGCTGACCTACAGGGCCAGAGCAGTGTCCCGGGGCGTGCTGGGTGAGAAGCCTCCTCAGAGACAGGCCCCTGGGGCTGCGAAATACCTCCACTTTCACGGGAGAGGAATGAGACCGATCTGGGAGGACCATGACTGTCTCCTCTTTGTGAAATCTCCCCTTTCACGTCCATAAGGGACACGGATGGGGTTCCGAATCCATTGGTACAGTAAATAATGAGAAAACCTTTTTGAAGACAAGGGGAACCTATCTATCTATCTATCTATCTATCTATCTATCTATCTATCTATCTATCTATCTATTGAACTACCCAGAGTTTGGCTTTGAAAAATCTCCCGCAAGCCCCCGTTTAGTGGGGACGCAAGCCAGGAGGGCAGCTTGACCTACGTCGAACCTGCGTGGTGACCTAAGCAGGTGCCAGAGCAGGCAGGGATCTCCCGCCTCCTAATGGCCTCTGGCGGCCCCGCAAGGCAGGCGCGTGTCTACGTGTTTTAAACAGGGCACTGAGTTTCCACGGTGCAGCCGCATAAGGAAACAGTCGGACCTGAGGAAGCGCAGGGCAGTGATGAGGTGTTACCGGAGCCGCGGAGTGACGGGGTGGACCGGGAGGCCCCTTCCGCTTGGCATCCACACGCCCCGCACATGCCCTTCTTGCCCAGCACAGCTAGCTGGAGCGGATCTGTAGCTGGCCACTGGCCTTATGGAGCACTTAGCTGTCATCACCATGCTCTCTCCTCCTCTCCATGTCCTAGTGGAAATTTCCCACAGCAGTGAAACTTCAAAGCACACGGACAAAGGGGAGAAACGTGTCACGGCTTCAGCCCACAAGACAGCAGCTACTAGGTATGTTCTAGTCTCCCACCTCCCTCCAGATACACCCGCGTCTTCTGCAGGGTTTGGTTTCACAAAATAAGATGCACGAACTGATGAAACAGGAAAGGCAACAGAGGAGGCAATGGAGGTGTGGAGGCAAGTGGCAGAGGGGGACCCATGGCTCTGATTTTTTAGGAATGATCCTAGAAAATACTGGGCAATAATTTCTACTTTGGAACTCATTTTGCTGTTACAAAGGATGATAAAGCCACTTATTGCTTTAAATAACCACACAACTCCATCAAAACAGCACAGAGTAACACCTGTTATGACCCACCCTGTCCCCTGACCTGGCTGGCCCCACAGCTTGCACCGCCCTTAGGGGGCAGGAGGAGAGGGGTGGCTCAGGGGACAGCAGCAGTAGTCAGCGTTAGCGGGCGCGGCCTCCCAGGGCTAAGCTGCTCAGGCGTGGAGGTCTCCTGGGTTCAGGCCCTTTAATTTATTTATTTATTTATTTATTTATTTATTTATTTATTTATTTTGGTACTGGGAATTGAACTCACGGCCGCGTGCTTGCAAGGCAGGCACTTATGCCACTGAGCTAAATCCCTGGCCCTACCAGGCCCATCTTGACGTCCTAGGACCCTCAGCTGACAGACTCGGGCACAGACGACTGCCTTTAACTCTTACCGTCGGGTCACATTGGGTGGTCTAGTTTTCACCACGCTATTTCTATAGATACGTCACCCTACTCACGATGCTCGCAACCCATGAGTGTTGCAGGATACAGGAGACTGAAGCCTCGCCAACATACATGCTTTTCCTTACATGATAGCAAGGAAGTGTCAGAGACAAGCTAGCTTGAGTAAAACAAGATCTAGGCTCTTGTTTCAGGCTTTGTAGAACTGGAGGAAAATAGGAAGGTTCTTAATGCAAATTTCTGGAGTGGATGGACTTAGTGGAAGAAAAGAAGTTAAATTACACTTTAAGAATATGTTCCCTAGCCGGGCATAGTGGCTCACACCTGTAATCCTAGCACTCAAGAGGCTGAGGCAGGAGGATTGTTGAGAGTTCAAGACCAGCCTGGGCTACAAAGTGAGCTCAAGGCCAGCCTGACCCACATAGTGAGACCCTGTCTTAAAAACCTAAACAAAAAGGGTATTTTCTCTGCTTGTCTGATTAGGGACGTTGGTCTGGCTGGTGAGTGAAGTAAAGATGCTGTACATTAGAGGGTAGTGGTGCCCTTGCCCTGTCTCAGCTGACCTCGCCAGCCGCACCGAGTGGAGCCCCTGAGCTACTCCAGGAACCCAGCAGACAAGACCCAGTCTCAGCTGCCTCACCGGCTGGGGTGAGAATGGCCAACTGCATTGCTTGCTGAGGGAGAAGGTGGGCTCCCGGCGCAGTGTCCCTCATCTTGGACTGGGCTTCCAGCCAGAAGGAAACAGCTAGCTGTGAACTTTGGGTCCTGCACCCAGTGTGAAAGCTAATACAGACCGTCCTGGAGCTGAACCCTCTGCCTGCCAGCTGAGCGTGCACCTGCTGCAGACGCAGCCATAGCCCCTTCGGTCTCAGTGAGCTCACATTACAGAAGGAATCTAATTTTTACCACGTGGCACCAGCTGGGCTGGAGCAGCAGCCTGCTCCACAGTCTGACCTCCTGTAGCCTCGTAAAACACCACCTCTCCTTACCATGCTCAGGGAGTTGCAAACAGCGAAGGGAAGCAACTGTCTTACATTGTATTTGCTTTTCTCTCAAACATGAAAAGAAATAGTGTAAAAAGTATGGGTTAGCCTCTGAAAGGGACTCTTACTATTTATGGACAATTTAGAAAAAGATACAATTTAGGTCAAATGATCAACCCTCTTTTATCTTTCTAGACATAAACAAAAAGTAGAATTGAATCCAAGATATTACACATAAGCCGGGTGTGGTGATGTGTGCCTGTGATCCCAGCACTTCACCAGTTCAGCCTGGGCAACTTAGCAAGTTTAAGGCTGGGCTGAACTACACAGTGAGACCCTGTCTCAAAGCAAACAAGCCAACAAACATACATAGTATACATACTAATAGACATTTTTTTCTTTCTGTTCAAGCCTATTTGGGAACATTCTCTATATAGCCTTAGCCAAGAATGGTCTTACGGCTGTCTGAAAGGACCAGATGGTGGTAGAGCTGAGCCATTTATTTTGGCTGCCCTTGAAACAAGTAAAACACATTGTAAAGAAATAGGCGAGAAGCCATGGCTGTTACTATCTGACTCCTAGGATTAGGTGCCGTGTTGGAGCTGGGTGAAATCACTAATGCCCCTACACAGAAATACCAGCACATACACAGAAACAGTTTACAAGACAGTAACCCATGATTGCACCTCAATCATCCACTTTGCATCCATATCTCTTGTGCTCAAACTGTAGAAGAAATCAGGAAAGTATTGCCCTGTTCATTGGAGCCACCTAAAACATCTGGTCTAAATGACTTGGTTTGATTTTTCTGTCCCCATGAAACTCTCCTAATTTATTGTTAAGTGTCCTTACTGTAGTACTCATTGATGGTAGTGTCTTCCCTGGACCAGGCTTCTGTTCCCAAGGTGTTTTGACTTAATGATTGATATCCTTTCCCCACCACGGTTCAGCTTTGACGAAGTGGTGCAAAGGGAAAACAGAATCTGCCAGTTTTCCAAAGAAGAAAGGAAACAGAAATTGTGTGGGCTCAGGTACTTTGTGCATAATACCCACCCGTCCCGGGGGAGGGCTGAAAAATCTAAGCCACGCTAACTTCCTCTAGGACCAGTGAAGCACAGATTCGTGGGGCAGGCAGGGGAAGCTGGGAGGGGGTGGAGGTGTATGCTGCTGCCAGCCCACCCTCCTCTTGGCGTAGTCAGAGGAACCAGCGCTTCCTTGTTTACCCAGCGCAGTAAAGGCAGGATTAAATCCAAGTTCTTTCACTCCTTACAATGCCCCTTTCCCACTAATTTTCCACTAAGATTGAAATAGGTGATCCATCATTGCTTGGCTGCTGTTGCCTTGCCTGGCAGCCCCCCAGTGTCCCCATAGGTTAAATAGGGGGGCACGGTAGCAGAAGGCTGGGGCTCCAGGAGGGGTAGGCAAATGGGCTGGTGACTCCTGTCTCAGAAGGGTTCCAGATGGTGCCAGTGAGAAAGCCAGTTTGGAATCCGCAGATGTTTGTGTCTGAATGGATGTGGAATATCTTAGAACAGAGGGTATTATTATTTATTATTTTTGGTACTGGGGATAGAACTCAGGACCTCATGCCTGCCAAGCAGGTGCTTGTGCTGCTGAGCTAAACCCCCAGCCCCGGGAGTATTATTTTTAGTCTCTGATGGAGACCCACTGACTCACCTTAGACATACTGAATTTAGTCCAGTAATGCACAGGGATGTGTTAACCTTTGATTAAAAAGAGTTTTTTACCTAAATAAAGTGAATAAAGTGCTAGTGAAAGGGACTGGTGGCCTCTCCAGAGACCGCAGGGCCACCAAGGAGCTGAGGCTCCTTCCTCCCTGTAAAGTGAACACAAGTGCACGTGGGATGCGCTCACAGTGCGTCCCTGACTGACGCCCAGCCCTGTGCTGGAAGCGGCTGTTCAAGTCTTTCTTTGCAGCTTTTCCTCCTTTGCAAGACTCCTGCCTACTTTACTTTCATCATTCAAGACTGGAATACAGTTCACTAAGAGGAAGGAAGGCAAGGAATAGTGAACGCTTGTATCACTGAGGCCTCAGAGCCCAACCCGCACCCTCCTTGCCTGGTCACTGCGCCCCTCGCTTTGGCCTGCCTTCTCTAAGGCCTGCCCGGCACGGCTTTGTGCCTGGGGATGGGAGAAAGTGCCCACCACTGTCAAGGCGCACTAGGGAGCAGTCAGGCTCTCGGGGTCTTGTGCCTTCCTCCTCCTCCTCTGACCTGCCCCAAGTTGGGGATGCTCTAGCAACACAAGTGAACCCCAAGTCTCAGCACAAATTGATTGTCAGCTCTGCCTCCCCTTCAGGCTATGACTCTGATTCCAAAGCCAACACGCTAAAGTGCAAAGAAGGAAATGGAACCCAGCATTCTGGGCGTCTGCCGAGGTGGGGAGGCTGCTGCCGACTCGGTGGGTGACAGCAGCACCTGGCTCTGATCGCCCGTGTGCTTCAGCAGGACCCCACTCACCGCCCCATCCCTTGCCTTTGGTCTCTGCAGTGCCTTGCTATCCTGGGATACTTGCGGCACCTCAGATCTCAAAGGAAAGAGAAATATTTACCTAACTTTCCCAAATGTTAAAGCTAAACAAAGCACCTAAAAGAAAAAAAAAAAAAAACGACTTACAAAAATAGAACGGGGAGTGATCCCCTCTAACTTCCCGAATTATCTATGGTACATGAAATGTCAGAATGTAATGAACACGCTTCCGAAACACCGCCATCTCTCCCGCCCAGATTCAACTCTCAAAAACCTCCCACTGTGAACACTGGAAAAGCGACCAATCTCCATCCCCCGGGGCCCACCTTTCCCACACACGCATCCACTTGCAATTCCAAAAAAATAGACATTTGAAAAAAAAGTCCATCTGTTTACACTCAGTCTATCTGCATATTATTTCTTGAGATTGTTACCGGTTTTTTTTTTAACCATAAAAAAGATTGCATATCAGCAATATATGAGCAAACCGTGGTGGTCTGTCCGGGTCGTGGTGAGCGGGCCAGCGGGGTGGGCTACCGGACACAGAAGCCGGAGAGAACTTACGGAGAGGCGGCGCAGGCCCCAGCCTTGCCACACCGGGGTCCTTGGTCCTCAGCCCTGCAGCCCCCCGAGAGCGCTCTGGCCCCTCACCGCTGTACAGGTCCATGCCAAGGGGCGCTCTGGAGGCAGAGGCAGAATGGCTTTTTGGCATGTGTCCACCTGGCGGGGTCTGGAGACTGAGGGCGCGGGATGGGGTGCGATGGGGGTGCCACGCGCGCGCGCCAGAGCAAGCTGATTTGTGACGGTTTCCACTCTGGGAAAGACTGTCCTTTCCTTTGGGTGACTTGAAGCAGTTCCTAGGCTGATAGGTTAAGAAAGAAATTTTTTGTGTGTTTTTTCTTTGTTCTGGTGGTTTTGCATTAAGGTTAAGCAGGAATATATATCATATATTACAGCGCTCTCCTTCTGCTCCGGGGCGCACCGCCGCCCCCTTCCCCACAGGAAGACTGCAAAGCCGCAGGCTCAGAGCCTGGAAGCTGCAGTGGCCCAGGCCCGCCCCACCGTCCCCACCGCCGCCCCCTACCCCCAGCCCCCCACCCCAGCCCCAGCCTGCCCAGCCCGGTTAAATGGATAGAGCCGCATTCTCCACTCATGCACCGCGGCTGCGCTTGCTCCGCACAGGGCTCCAGGGCTCCTGGCCTCCCGGCCCGGCCCGGCCCTGCGGGTCACTGGTTGTGCACGTCCTCTCTGCGGACGATCTTGTAGATGATCCAGTAGAACATGTTGAAGATGAGGAAGGCCATGGGGAAGCCGATGCGGGAGACCTTGTCGATCTTCTTGGCTCGCTGGATGAAGACCTTGCGCATCTCCTCGGGGGACTTGGAGGGCGCGGGCGCGGGGTTGGCCGTGCTGCTGTTGTTGGCGCCCTTGACTGAGAGGCCGTCCTTGGCCTGCAGACAGGCGGGGCCCATGCCGTAGGCGGAGAAGTTGAAGCGGCCCTCTCCTGCCTCGTCCTCCTGGAACAGATTCAACATGGGACTCTACTTAAAATAAGACAGGGGCCGGGCACCCTCCCTGCAAGGCGCTCCCTCCCGGGCGCCGGCTGGGGAGCTCGCCTTAGAGAGGGGCGCTGCGTGCTGGGAAACAGGTGCAGACCAGGGGATGGGTGTGCTCCGTGCGGGCCTGCAGCTCTCGAGCTGGCTGGCTGGCCGCTGGGTACCAGACCAGGCACTTCCTTTTGTGTGCCAGAGAAGCTTTACCCCGGAAAGCTGAGGTAAGATTCACCCCACCAGTCTCTTTTCTTTTTGAGACAGGGTCGCACTATGCAGTTCAGGCTGGCCTTGAGCTCGCTCGCTCGGTGTAGCCCAGGCTGGTCCAAACTTCCAGGGATCCTCCTGCCTCAGCTTCCCGAGTGCTGGGATCACAGGCGTGCGCCACCACGCCCGGCCACCCTCCACCAGTCTCAAGGCCATCAAAGGCCAGAGGTTTCCATCACCTGCTTACTGAGCTTCACCGGCCTGGGGAGGAGACTCAGGGAACAGTTCAGAGCGATCCCCTGCTTTGCGGCTGTTGCCCCAGTCT
>PVLA01012240.1:0-12864 GCA_004027455.1 Hydrochoerus hydrochaeris | reverse complement strand
AATGCCATTGGCCCTTATGCTACTAGTTTTCCTTCTTAAAAGTTTTCCATTAGAACCTGTGTGCAGTGTGAATATTGCCGTTCGCCCGAGGGCCTGGGTGCGTGTGCACCACACCCTGGTTCTCTCTATTCCCCTTCCTTCCCTGCTCCAGCTCAGATCCCGTCCCCATCTGCAAGCCCTCTGGAGCCCCATTTCCTATGGTCTTCTGTTTTATTTTATTTTTGAGTATTTTTATTTTTATTAGTACACAATTGTAGCCCATAATGATCGCATTTGTCCTGGAGAGTTGGTCCATGTACACAACTTGTCTGATTCTATTTTTCTGGTACTGGGACTCAAACTCAGGACCCTGTGCTTGCCACATCTGATTCTGTTTTCATTCCTTACCCTCTCCTCTCTCCTTACCCCCTCCATCTCTGGTCCTTTCTCTTCTGCAAAAGATCTATTTCCTTCCTATTATCTGTCTTTTATTTGGCTCTTTATATTTTGAGTTTGTCACATAGGAGAAGCCATTCAATACTTAAGCTTTTATGTCTGATTTATTCTACCTAACATTATAATGTCAAGGTGCATCTATTTTCCTACAGACGACTCAAACGCACCCTTCTCATGGCAGAGTACTACTCCATTGTGCATAAACACCACATTTTTTGTTTTTGTTTTTTTTTAATTGGTGCCGGGGATCGAACTCACGACTGCATGCTTGCAAGGCAGGTGCTTATGCCGCTGAGCTAAATCCCCAGCCCCCCCTTTTTATTTAACACCACATTTTTTAAACTATTCATCTATTGACAGATGTGCAGGCCACTTCCAAGATGTGGCTATTATGAGCTGTGCTGCTGTAAACGTGGTATGCATGGGTCACTGTAACAGGATGTCTTTAACTCCTTCTCTCTCCTCCTCCTTTCCTTCCTTCCTTTCTCTTTCTCAGGGGTGGGGACTGAACCCAGCCTTCATGCACGCAAGGCCAGCGCTCTCCCACTGAGCTGCACCCCAAGCCCCCCTCTTCCTCCTAATGCCCCTCTGAACTCCTCTCCCGGCCAAGGCAGGCTCGGTGTCCTTGCTAGGAGTCCCGCAGGCCCCCTCTCCACAGCTCTGTCCATACTGCAGCGGTCTCTCTCCTTAGCCTGTGAGCTCTGCAAAGCAGGGTGAAGCCAATTGAGCTCTTCACATCCCAGCTGAACATATGAATGTGTTCATGGCACAGAAGCTCAAAACTGGAATGTGTTTATTGAATAAGTAAACATTTACTTGTACATCTTCATCTTCACTAGTCTCAGTGCCAGGGCCCTTTCCATATATATATAATTTTTTTCTTTCTTTTTGAGACAAGGTCTCACTCTGTAATTCAGCCTGGCCTTGAGCTCACTGTGTAGCCCAGGCTGACCTCAAACTCACAGCAAGCCTCCTGCCTCAGCCTTCTGAGTGCTGGGATTATAGGCACACACCACCGGCCAGCTCCATATCTTTGGTTTGTTTGAATGGGGCTATATTCCTTGCACCAGAAAAGGCGTATGACAAGTACTCCAGAAATCTCTGCCACGTGAATTAATCTGGCCGCTAGCCTCGCTACAGAAGCAAAGGGAAAGAGAATGCGCCTGGCAAACAGGAGCTGAAGAAATGTCTATCTGCGAGTAGGGCAGTGGCACAGGGTTTATGCTGGGGCCGGGGTGAGGGGGGGAGCTGGGGAAGCTGGCCCAGTTCCTGCCTGTTTCCCCCAAGGGGGTCTAGGTCTGACTCTGACATTTAAATGTAAATTTGCCCTTGCTGAGTGTTGAGGTGCTTGAACATGTTCATTTCTGGGGCTACTTACATAAGGAGAGCCCTCTACTAAGTTTCTGTGCAGCGTTTGGCACACTGTTCTCTGCCTGCTCCGGTCGGGTGGAACACTGGAGAAGGAGTGGTTTGGACTAAAGGCGATTTGCGGCAATACAAGAAATTCCCCAGAACAGCTTGCTATTCCTGTTATGACCAGCAGGTGGCAGGAGGCACATGCCCATCTGCATCTGCTCGGGCAGGGCGAGCTGGTCTTGTACTCTGGAACTCAGAGAGGCTGCCTGTGTGCCTGCCGCCTGCCTGGGGCTCAGAGAGGTGTGTTAGTAATCTCCCTAATGAGGTTGGCCAGGAACTTGGAAGACCAGATGCTTTTTACCCAACAAATGAGGTAACATGGGAAACGGTTGTGCTGGGGAGATCCGGCCAAGATCATAAGTTATGAGAATCCAGGGGTGCTGCTAACTCCTCTCCCCTCACCATCTGGGGCCTAAAATCGCTCTGCAGACCTTTGGCTGAAGGAAGGTTTCTGCAGCCCGTTGTGCACGCTGCACTGCCCAAGCCATCTGCAGCACGGCTTACTCTGGGGAATCTCTCCGTGGTGGGCCCAATTCTGTGTCCTTGTGGTATCTGACATCTGGGCCAAGTTCAGAGCCCTCATGGATGAGGTCAGACTCATGCAGACATGCACAGCAGAGCGGGAGGACGAGCTTAAGTGATGAAGTGTGTGGGGCTGAAAAGCATCTCTCCCTAGAAGCGGCCGTGGAAGGCCAGAGAAGACATTCTCTACCCAAAGCCAGTGGCAGATGCCAAGGCCAGTGTGACCTCAGGCTGTGCATTTTCTGTTCATCCTGGGGATTGAACCCAGGGCCTCACATCGGCTGGACAACTGTTCTACCTTTGCAGTATTCCCTAGTCTCTTTCTCTCTGCTCTCTTTGGAGACATTATCTTACTCTATTATCCAGGTTGGCCTTGAACTCAAAACTCTCTTGGCCTGCCTCCCAAATGTGTCACTGTGCCCAGCTTCTACTCTCTCTCTCTCTGTCTTGCTAATGGCCCAGGCTGGCCTCTAATTTGTGTTCCTCTGGCCTCAGCTTCCAAGCACTTGGGCTGGTGGGATTGCACCGCCACTCCTGTAGAAGCTTGCTCTGCTTAGCTACACGCGGGTCTCCCTCACCGGCTGCACAGGGCGGGGGATGAGATGCTCTCTGAGGTTTCTCCCAGGAGGGAGCCGCACAGAGACTCGGATCAGGCCTGGAGACTGGCCCTATTCCACCTTTACTCGGCTAGGACAAAGGTTCTACTTTCCTCTGGTGTGCGGAACTGCCGGGTTTTGGGGTGAGGCCGCAGGCAGCCTGAGGAAGTGTGTGAGCCCATGACAATGCCCATGTGCAGTGGGGTCCACCTGCTTCTCAGTGCATGTGAACAGCCTTCCTGAGCTGTGTGGCCAGTGCCACAGGGTGGACATGGCCTTCCCAAATAAGCATCCCCACCAGATGTCATTAGGACAGGCAGTCTATGGGGAAGAGAAGGGGAACATAAAGATGAATACCAGAGCCAGTTGTATTTGGTGTTTCTTGCTTCATATGTTATTATTTTCTTTGCACCAGGATGGGCTGGGAATCCAGTGGGCAGCAGGGAGGGACCCAAACTAGGGGTCTGGTAAGGAGTACTGTCTGGCTTGCTGTACCCAGCTGTTCCCTTTCCCTTGCTGATTGGAAGGATGGTGACAGCTTAACTCCCCTGGGCATCTTCTGCCTCGGAAGATCTGCCTTCTCCCCGTGGTAAGCAATGGAAAGTTAATTGAATTGTGTCACCCAGGTTTAAGAAGCATATTGATGGGAATCTGTGTATATGTAATGATTTCATTCCTTGGTACTTGTGTACCAGGAACAAAATATGTTTGAGACAGGGTCTCACTTTGCAGTTCAGCCTGACCTTGAGCTCACTTTGTAACCCAGGCTGGTCTCGAACTTGAAACAATCCTCCTGCCTCAGCCTTCCGAGTGCCAGGATTACGGTGTACACCACCACGGCTGGCAGGAACACAATTTAAAGCTACTTTGGTTTGCCCCAATTCAATCCTCAGTGCAGTGAGTTAGGCTGCTTTGATCTGTTTTATAGATGGAGAAACAGAGCCCAGAAACAGGTGGCCTTGAAGTCATACACCAAAGGGAGCCGGGGGACAGCATCCCTTATCGCTATGCCCTTGCTGGGGAGACCCCTGCTTTAAATAGGTCAGCCTGGAGGTTTCAGGACCAGTGTATGCACAGCTACGTGGTGTGACCTGAGCTGAATCAGAACTCTTGCCTGGAAGGCTAGAAATCCAGTTCAGTTTACACGGGGCCTTGGCCGGCACATGGCGCCTGTGTGCATCCCCTTCCCGAGGCACGGGGGTCAGGACCCTATCCTCTGGGCAGGTGCAGTCCAAGCTGGGACCTGCCGTAGGGGACAGAACCTCCTAGGCGAGGCCCGTGGAGGATGCAAACTGCACAGACACCTATGAAAACCGTAACCAAGGAGAGAGATGCTTCAGCTGAGGGCCGGACAATGAGGGGGCAGCACTGAGCAGTGGCCGTGGGGAAAGAGAGCCAGGAAAGGGACACGGTGGCCTTGCAGCCCTGCGGTGCAAGGAGCTAAGACAAATATGCGTGTGTTGGTGCTCAGCTTGCAGAGGGAAAAGTATGTGACCGTGAGGCTCCAGAAGACAGCTGGTTCTCTTATCCCAAGGAGAAGGTCTGTGGGGAGGTGGCTGAGACACGGGGTGTGGAAACCAGGTCCAGGGGCACATGCTTATTCTGCCGGCACCCAACAGGCTGCACACTCCGTGGCGGGCATTTTTTTTTTGATTGGACCACAGCCTCTGAGGTGACGGGTACTGCCGAATATTGGGGTGGGGGTGGGTCTTGCTTTTGCCCCCCTCTTGGAAGCAGAATATAAAGGCTTGGAGCCTGGACATTCTAAGATTCCACCTTTCATGGCGCAGTTTTCTTCTGGAGCCCAGTCTGTTCAGTGGGCTTGAAGATAAGGAATAATAACACCTGCCGCTTGACCCAGCAACCGCCTGCCCCTCCCCGCCTGCATCTTTCCATCCATCAGCATCTGCCTCATTTGTCTGCCTCTAGGGGTAACTGGTAATTTCTGCAGTGGTGTCGGCAGGGTTGTGAGAGTGACTCCTGCGCGCCTGGCCAGGCCATTATTGATGGGAGGGGAGGGGAGGGGAGGGGAGGGGAGGGGAAGAGGCTCTCCCGTCCTTTCAGCCCTGTTCACACCGGTGTTGTGCAGGTCAGCGTCACAGGAAGCAACCATCCCACGGCATGCAGCTGAGGGCCCCGGCACCCACCTCCGGCTGCATCCTGAGGGCCGGCAGTGACCTGGGGCCTACCTTGTGATGTCGCCGCTTCCTCCGGAACCGGAGCAGCTCCTTGTGCTGCCGAGACACGAAGTTGACGGCAGCGTATTCGAGCAGGGCCGAGAACACGAAGAGCAGGCAGACGGCCATCCAAATGTCAATGGCTTTCACGTAGGACACCTGGGTCAAGAGGCAGGGACGCAGGTGAGTGGAATGCAGCCCGGATCCTCACCCCGGCCTCACGTCCTGGATTTCTGTTTGTTACTGTGGCCAACCACAGTCCTGCAATTCTGATGGAAAATTCCAGAAATAGCCTCACCATTTAAAATGGCATACATTCTGAGTAGGGAGATGAGATCTTGTGTGCTGCTCCATCCAGCCCAGAATGAATCATCCCTTGTTTTTTTCCTTTTTCTTTTTGAGACAGGGTTTCACTATGCAGTTTAACCTGGCCTTGAACTTACTCTGTTGCCCAGGCTGGACTCGAACTCATAGCAACCTTCCTGCCTCAGCCTCCCAAGTGCTGGGATTACATCCTTTTGTTCAGCATATCATATTGGGTAACATCCCCCACCCCAGCAGGCTTCTGGCTTGTCCAAGTGAATGTTTGGGTATTGCAATGCTTGTGTTCAAGTGACCCTTATTTTAGTTAATAATGACCCAAAGTGCAAAGGTAGAGACATTGAAAATGTGCATATGCCAGTGAGAAGCTATAGAATATTCTGTAGGTGAAAATATAAAGTTCTCAATTTAAGAAGAAGATGGGGGGAAAAAAACAGTTGTATGCCGAGGATGCTAAGATCTATAGTAAGAATAAATTTACCTGTGCTGCTGTGCCTGTGCTACCGGCCTTATTTTCACCTTTCGGTTACTGTAAGCGATGCTGCTATGAATATCTGTGCAGCTTTCCACTGGCCATAGGTTTCTGTTTCCCTGGGGCTTTGCAGGGTTTGGTTTGGTCTGCCCCTCCACTAACCTTCTCAGCTCACTGTGGCCTTGGAATCGAGCAGCCTGAAAGCAGAGTCAAAAGTGTCCCTCTGGCAACCAGCAGACAGAGAAGACCAGAGTTGGCTTCTTTAAGCCCCTGTGTCGGGGAGCTGCTGTCGCTTGACCCATCTTGGCTGTCCTAGAGATCCCGGCCCCAGGGCTGTCTTTATGGACCTGACTAGGGCCGGCGCAGTGCACACACGCAGTGTGCTGTCTGGACTGCTTTCCTGCTCTGTGTTGAGACAGGGTCTCGCTGTGTGGCTCAGGCTGGCCTTGGACTCCCTATGCAGCTCCAGCTGGGCTCTACTTTACATCCTTTGGGAAAGCTGGGTGATGAGAGATGCCCGTGGGAGACTTGGAAAAGCCCTGATGTATTCTTGGGGCATCTGTGTGCATGTCCAGGAAGACCTGAGAAGGTCCTAAATTCTGACCCCTGGGTGACTCTGATACCCTGAGCAATCAGAAGTGAAAGCTGAGGCAGAGTTGTAAATTGCCTGGCTGAGTGTGGACCCAGAGCCCCTCTGCAAGGCTGGGAGATATACAGGTCTCTCCCCATTTCTTCAGTGTGCTGAAAAGTCCAGCCAGAGAAACTAGGCGAGAAACTAGGCGAGAAACAAAATGGCACTGCGGTTAGAAAGGAAAAAGTAAGACTGTCGCTATTTGTAGGTCTCCTGATCTTGTGTAAAGAAAATCCTAGAGTCTATAAAAATTTTATTTTATATTATTTTATTTTAGACAAGGTCTTGTTGTATAATTCAGGCTGGCCTTAAATTCACTAGATAGCCCAGGCTGGCCTCCAACTTGTGACGGTCCTCCTGCCTCAGCGTCCCAAGTGCTGGGATTATAGGCGTGCACCACCACGCCTGATTTAAAACAGTTCCATTTATAATAGTGCCAGAAAGAACAAAATACTGCTGGGTGTGTGGTTCCTGCCTGTAATCCCAGCAACTTCCAAGAGGCTAATGCAGGAGGATTGCAAGTCTGAGCCCAGCCGTGGCTGCTTAGTGACATGGTGAGAAACCTGTCTAATAAAAACACTGGGGATGTAGCTCCAGTTGAAGGCCATGGGTTCAATTTGCAGTGCCAGAGAGAGAGAGGGAGGGTGGGGGATGGAGAGAGAGAAAACAGCTGGAAAGTTAATAAAATTAGTGGAAGACTTGCACATTCAAAATTAGAAAGCTTTGTGGAATAAAATGAAAAATGACTTAAATCAATAGGACATCATCCCTGAATCTGAAGGTGCGATGCTGTTAAGGTGGCAATACCCCCCATACTCATTTATAGATCCAATGCATTTTTTTCATTAAAATTCCAGCTTTTTGTTGCATAATTGACAAGTCGATTCTGAAATTCCTATTCATGTTCCCATGCAAAGACAAGGAACTTCAACAGTTGCAAAAATAGTCTTGAGAAATGAATTTGGAAGCCTCGAAATGTCTTTCTCAATTTAAAGACACTACAAAGCCACACTGTCTGAAGCAGTGTGATGCTGGCCTAGGGAGAGACATGTAGATAACTGGAATGGACTCGAGAGTCAAGAATTCCACGGGTCTATGATTAATTGATTTTTTTGACAAGGGTGTCAATGTTGTGGTGGAAAAAATAATCTTCTCAAAAAAACAGCCTGGAGACAAATGGACAGTCACACAGCAAAGGATGAATTTAGACCCCTCCCTCACACCATATATAAGGACAAATTGAAATGGGCCAAAGACCTAAATGTAGGAGCTGAACTGTAAAACTTACGAGAAAACATACATGTAAATCTTTATGACCTCGGATTAGGCAATACTTTCTAAAATATGATGTCCCAATTGCAAGCAACAAAAGAAAAAAAATAGATAAATTACAATGTCAAATTAAAAACTTTTGTACATAAATGAGACTATCAAGCACATGAAAAAAACAGAATGGGAGAAAACATTTATGATTATATATCTGATAAAAGTCTACATTTTTTAATACACAAGTAACTGTTACACCTCAACAATAATAAAAGAAATAATCCAATTTTTAAAAGGACAAGTGATCTAAATAGACAGAGGTCCAAAATTGCCAATAAGCACCCAAGAAGTTGCTCACCATTGTTACTCATTAGAAAAATGTAAATCAAACTATGATATACCACTTCACATCCATTTCAGTAGCCATAATAAAAAAGATAATAAGCCAGTCATGGTGACCTGGTGGCACACGCCTGTAATCACAACCTTCTGGGAGGCTGAGGTAGGAGGATTTCGAGTTTGAGCCCACACTTGGCAAGTTGGTGATTTAGCAAGACCTTATCTCAAAATAAAAAATAAAAAAGGGGCTCAGGATGTAAGTTAGTGTGAATGAAGATCTTGAGTTCAATCACCAGTAACACACACACACACACACACACACCCATAAAGGGATTGTCAGGATGTAGAAAAATTTGAACACTTTGGGGTTGTTAAATGTGTCACCAGTGTGGCAATTTCTTAGAAAGTTACACTTATAGTCAATATATGACCTGACAGTTCCATCTTAGCTATTTATACATATGAGAATTTAAAACATGTCCACACAGAAACTTATATGTAGATGCTCATAGCAGCTGTTATGGCTTAGACCTAAAATATTCCCCCACAGTCTCATGCATTTGAGGTAGGATCTTGGGGACACTATGGTCATCAGTGGACCAACCTGTTGATGAGTTCAAAGTGGAGTTTAAAGTTAAATGTGCTTTTAGAATATGGAACCTGTTGGAAGGGGATGTGACCCGAAAGTGTGATTGGTACCCCTGGTTCCTGCCTTCTGTCTGCTTCCAGCTGTCATAGGTTAACTGCTTTTTCCTGTCATGTCCTTCTGCCTTCGAGCCAGCCAAGTACATGTGGACTGAACACCCTGAAACCATAAGGCCATACTTCTCTTCCTCGATATTCAGTTGTGGGTGTTGGGTATTTTGTTCCAGTGACCAAAAAAATGACTAATACAGAAAACTGGTAACCCAAGTGATGTTATTGCTGTGACTGCACCTATGTGTTTTGGAAACCTGCAGAACTAGTTCATGAAAGTGCTTTGGAAAAGTCTGGAGATGCAGGCTAGAGAAGCCCTAGAAGGCTATAAGCAGAACTTGATGACTGACTCTGGCCTGAGCTCAGAAGACCAGCATGCTGATAGGAGTGTCAGTAGTAGGGGCAAGGTTTCTGAGGTTTAAGATGGGAATCAGGGTTCTATTAAAATGTGAAAGGCAGATGTGGTGGTCCACACTTGTTATGTCAGCATTTGGGAGGCTGATGCAGGAGGATTCAGAGTTTAAGGCCAGCCTGAGGTATGTGGAGAGTTCAAAACCTGAGACTGTGTGAGGCTGAATTGAAAGACAGGAGACTAATCTGGTAGAGAAAATTTCAAGGCAGCCACACATTCAGGCTGTAGTGTGAGTACTTGCTGGCTGCTATGAACCAAATTTACAATAAAAATCAGGAGGAAAAAAAAAACCCAGCAGAGCTAAAGGATGTAAACATTGGGCAGCTATGGTGAAAAGGAAGCACCTGTGAAGTTGGTGTGAAGAGACTGTGGGTGCTAAAAAGATTAGCGTTTTCTTTTATTACTAGGGATCAAATTCACACCCTTGCATTTGCCAGGAAGGCACTGGTGCTGCTGAGCTAAATCCTCAGCCAGATAGCGTTTTCTTAAAAAGAAGCCCTGCACTTTCGCTTCTGGAGAATAGGAAAGATGCCTGGAGGGGGTCTCAGGAAACAGCCAGATCCCACATCGTCGGCTCCACCCAGACCCCACACATTGCTGGTTCGAGAAAATGAAAAGGTAAACTCCTTCTGAAAGAAGAAAGAGATGCTTTGAAAAGAGTCCAGGGCATGGTGCCCATTTAGGCTGCCTGGGGCGGTGCATTCCCAAGCTTGCTTAGAGGCTGATGCAGCCTCTTCCTGGGGGACACTGCTCTGCTTGAGCTGGCCGTTGACCTTGGCATCGTCCAGTAGGTGCTGGTTTATCAGGCATGCAGAAAGCAAGACTGATGGGGTCCTGGGGACCCAGAAGAAAGTCTGGGAGAGCCAGGCTAGGCAACGCACCCCTGAGAGAGTGATGTACAAAGCTATGAATGTGAAGCCAAAGGGGCAGTGGAGATCTCCAAAAGTTGGAGATGCCAGAAGTGTAAAACATCTGCTGAATAACAAAACAAAACACAGAAAAACACCAGACAGCAAGCAGAGCCACCCTGGGAGAGAGGTCTGGTGAGCCTCTACTGTAAGACCATGGAGATGGGGCTGCCGAGCCTTGGGGAACGCCGTCCTGCTGCTGGCCACCGAGCTACAGGAGCTGGCAGCTTCCCTGCTGGTGTTAGGTCTTGTTTTGATTTGACTCCTTTCTATTCCCCTATCGCTGTTTTAAAATAGAAATATTTATGAAAGTAACTATTCTGTGTCCCTGTATGTTAGACACATGTCTCTGTGTCATCTCTGTCTGTCTCCTCTCTGTCTCTGTCTCTGTCTCTGTTTCTCTCTCCTCACCCTGGGCCTTCCGTCCCCGTCAGCCTGAGTGCTGAGGTCTTAGGCGTACTGCGCCACACCTGCTCGTAACTCCGTTTTTGAGTTTTACAAGGGCCCATAGCTCAGGGTTTGCCATGACTCTCAGAAGAGGCCTTAGACTTGAACTTGTCGGCGGTGCTGGAACTGTTAAGCCTTTGACAACTCTTGGAGATGATCTAAGTGCATTTTATATAGTGAAATAGATACAAGCCTTTTGGGGAGCAGGGGTAAAATGTTACGGCTTAGATCTAAAATATCCCCCAAAACTCTTAATGAGTTCAAAGTTGGGGCTTTAAAAAAACAATCCCAGTACTGGAGATTTATCCCCAGGCCTTCACATTGAGCTGCATCTTGTCTTTTTAAATTTTTAAGTTTTGAGACAGGATGTCACTAAGTCACTAAATTGCATGGGCTGGTTTTGGACTTGCAGTCCTCCTAGCTCAGCTTCCGATGATGCTGGTATTATAGGCAAGTGCCACCATGCCAGCTCAGAAATGGGACTTTAAAAAGTGATTGGATTATGGGGCATTATACTCACCAGCGGATGAGTACATAGCTGGGTAAGAGTTTAGGAAGTTGGGCTTGGTGGGAAGTAGGGGTCACTAGCGGGGTGACATGTCCCCCGCTATTCTTCTGACTCTCTCTGCTTCCTGGCTGCCTTGGGCGGAGCTGCTTTCCGCCACCACGGCCTCCCGCCATGCCTTTTCTGCCTTGCAGCCAGCTGACCCTGACTAAATCCTCTGAAGTCGCGAGCCAAAGTAAACTCTTTGTCCTTTAAACTGAGGGTGTGGGCTGTTTTGCCCCAGCAACAAAAAAGTGATCAATGCAGCAGCATTATTTATGATTGCCCCAAAGTGGAAGTAATGGTAATTACAAGAAGGCAATCTCGAAAGACCACACATCGCACAGTTCTAGGTGTTTAGAACGGGCAAATCCACCGCAACAGTCTCTATTCCTGTTTGTCACTGGCTGGTGGGAAGAGGGAAGAAGTGACTTTTGATAAGTATGAGATTTTGCTTTGGGGTGATGAAAATATTCTGGAATTGGACACTATGTGTAGATAGTTGTATTCAGTCTTTTTAAAGCATAGAATTCAGAGACATATTAAAGTCTTTGAATTCTATGCTTTAAAAAGAGTGAATGAATAAAAAAATGAACGGAGTAGAATGCAGTGTTAATGCAAACGATGCCAAACACTGAGTCTAGTGTTCACCATGAATGGAACAGAATGTTGAGCCCAGCATTATTATCAAACGAGATAACAGAATTTTGTGTTTGCTGTTACAACTGAACAGAGAAGAATGTGTTGTCAGTTGTTTAGGATCATCAGAGGTTGCTTTCAAGCATTCCTACAGTGAATGTAGCAGAATCTGAGGCCCAGGGTTGATGAGTGACTATGTTGCTGAGTTTCATTTAAGTGTCACGAGAGGAGAGTGTGTTGTTCACTGCTGATGGCAAATGAAACAGAATGTCTGTGTCTCTGTTTTGGTTTTTCTAAAACAGGGTCTCATTATGTAGCCTAGGCTGACCTTTAACTCACTATGTAGCCCAGGCTGGCTTCCAACTCACGGGGGAACCTCCTGCCTCAGCCTCCCGAGTGCTGGGATTACAGGTGTTTGCCATCACGCCCGGCTAGGAATGTCAGTTGTATATTAAAAATTAATGGAATGGTCGACATTATGGGAAACAGAAGGACAGTGTACAAACTGCTCTGGATTGAAGGAGAGAAGGCAGACCAACCGCGTGCCTCATGGAAGGGATCCTGGATTTATATTTTTTTGACAACTAGGGAAATTTAAACAGAGGTTTTGTATTGTACTGAGTCACTGAATTATTTTTAGCTCAATGATTTCTGATTCAATTATTATTGAATTAATGGTAATTATTTGGATATGAAATGTCATTGTCATCCTTTTTCCTTATCTTGACTGAATTGTCATATCTGAATAGACTTAAGATTCACCCAAAATTGCATCTACTTGCCTAGAACCTACTTATCTACTGTCTGCCTGTCTGTCTGTCTGTCTGTCTGTCTATCTATCTATCTATCTATCTATCTATCTATCTATGAGGAAGGGAGAGGAAAATAAATGTGAAGTGGTAACAAATGGTGACACCAGTGAAGGATATCAATGACCTGAGAGCAGAATGTTAGGTGTGGTGGTGATGGGAAGTGGGGTGAGCTGATGGAAGTGGGGTGTGCCGATGGAAGTGGGGTGTGCTGGTGGGAAGTGGGGTGTGCCG
>PVLA01012239.1:0-46219 GCA_004027455.1 Hydrochoerus hydrochaeris | reverse complement strand
CTTTTCCCTCTTCCAGCTTTACTTTTCTACACAGCATTTATAATTATCCATCATACCATGCACTACTTCTTGCTTGTGTTCATTATCTCTCCCTCTTACTAGAATTCTTCCTACATAAAAGTGGTGATTATTTTGTGTTTCCTTTCCTTGTTATTCTTTGTTGTTGTTGATGTATATTCAGCATCTGGAAAAGTGCCCTGATACATAACAGATACTTAAAATTTTTTAATATATGAATAGACAAAGATATGTATGAAGGCGTTAACTCTGGTTGCTTAGTGTGGAAAAACTAATAGCTTCCATTCACTAATTTTAGTTCACTGTATATATTTTTCTCTAATTTGATTATATAGAAATGCACACAGTCCTCCATGCAGGAAAGCATTCAGACATTTATTTGGTAAACATGTCCTGAGCATCACATCACACATTCAAATTATTCTTTCGCCCTGTTCATAAAAGGTTGAGTAAAGAATTCAAAATATTATTAGAGAAAAATATAGCCTCCTAAAATTCTGATGCTCAGTGGGAAATCCAACTAAGTAACATCCATAAAGAATTCTTCTTTGACAAATGATATTTGGTAAGAGCTGTATTAGGGACAAGTCTGTTCAGTGAGAATATGCGCAGTCAGTGGTGCAGCCATCTGCCCAATTTTAGCCACTAGGTTGTAGGCACAAATATCACTAGGCAGCTTCCTGGAACGATTCTCCCAAGACATCTGGAGTCTACTCCAAATCTCTCCTTCTATGCAGCCCAGCCCTCTGAAACATCACACCATTGGACCATGAGGAAGAAGAAGACATCCAAAGATGACAGAAAGACAAGGAAGGGCCAGTGGAGATGCACCTCTGACAGCCTTGTAAGCACAGTCTCCATTCTAGTCCTGGATTACAAAATAATAGATTTTATGATAAAAGCTATATGTTTCTTAAAGCATTGTTACCTGAGAAATATATAACAAATTATGAACAAAATTCTATGTCAAAAATATAGACTGAAATCTAAGCTCTGACATTTTTATCTTTTATAGACTTGCACATAAATTTGACATACGGTCCTTACTTTTCTTACATTTGAAATACAGTGTACCCAATGAATAAGTTATTAGAAGCACTAAATAAGGCAACTGATAAAATAGATTCAGCATTGTGTCTGGTGCAAAAATTAAAGGTCACTGTCAATTCTCTGTGTTCCGCAGCTTGAACTAAAACTGATGGAATTTTTGGGAGGTGTCTGTCTAGTCTTTGAGTTAGAATGATGCATTATATTTACTTGATCTTTTATTTTTTTTGTCTAGTACTTATAAAATACCAATGATAAAATCTATATGTTGATTCCTATATTCCTATTCATATTTTAAGCTGGAAATTCTATTGTCTTGGGAAGTATTTTTGTTATATTCAAGAGGAAGAGCTACTCCACAGTCAGCACTATGGTAATAAATCTGTACATATCTTTCCTATGTACTCTCTGTCATCTGGAGTTTATAGAAAAGTTTTCTTTTGTATTCTCTACTTGATTTTGGCAGAAGAAGCAAAACCAAACCAACCAGACCAAAAAATAAATAAAACTTGCTTCACAGGAAGATATTACAACAATAAAAAGCCCAGATAATCATGCTAATATCACAAGGAAAAGAAATACAAGAGAAAGGCGCCTTTGCCTCTAGTGACAATCACATTTGCCAGTGTCAAGTAAACCTTAAGGGTGATGTTCGCAGTGTGTCTCCCTTTGAAATGTGCCTGAGGCACAAAAGGAAGACATCTTTCCAACTGCAGATTGAAATAGTCAGACTAACTAACCTACTTAAATGTCAGAATTGCTCAAGAAAAATTAGCAACACTGAAACTTCCAGACAAGCTTGAATCTTATCTGTTATAAGTAGTGTGCTGGCTCATCCTTATGTCGAATCACTGCCCAAAGCACACTGACAGCCTCGGGGCTGAAGAACTGATATCTTGCCTAGACATCCAAAGGTTATGCAGACCTGTATCCACAGGCGATCACAATTATGACTGCCTGCTGTGCTAGAGCTTAGCACTTGGATACATCTAAAGCTAAGGCTAAAATAAAATAAAGTAAAATAAAATAAATGTCTTTATTATCCCTCAAAATTCTGTTTCTGTCATAATGCCCAGAACTGCCAGCAAATGATTTAAACACAGGAGAACGCGTTCAAATCTGACAGTACATACTTCTCATATTTCAGCCCAGTTGGACAGTACAGTAAGTGACTCTGCATTCCTGAGACAGGGAGGCCAGGAAACCCGGAGTGCGATCCCCTAGAAGGAGGCTTGGTCATCCTTCTCCACGTTCAGGTGAGTGCATGAAAATGTTCTTAGCACGGAGTTTAACAGGCCTTGTAACCTGCTGAACACACCAAATGTGTTTCAGACATAAACTGAGGATGAAGAGAGGGATGGACATCTCATAAACAGGTTCCATCTCATAAACACCTATAGGAAATGATTCAACGCTCGCTCTTAGGTAAAACATGCTTTCCCTAATGTCAATATTCTTGTCTCTAAGAGCCGAAACATGACAGTTTTGTTATTGCTTTTACTCAGCTGAGGACGAATATTCCTTAAAATTAGGTAACACTTCAGCCCAAGACTAAAGACATTATAAGAATGGTTACAGCTTCATTTACTAGAACAATTGAGATCTTAGCACATATTGACTAATTTCAAAAATGATTAATGAAGTAAATGTCTATGTTTAGTGTCCATAATTATATTATGTGCAGCCATAATATCCAGGTGCACACAGGTAGGACCCTCAGACTAACAACCTTCCTTGTCACAGGTATCAGGCACGGTTCCTGCCTATACCTGAGCCACAGCCGTCAGTTCATTGCCAGCTGGCAGAATTACTAAGTACCTGGTGTCATGTGTCAGTGGCCACCTTGCCTTCTGGACACAACAAAGTCTGCCTTCCCCAGTTCCTACTTCTTCCTTAGAGCAGTGTCCATGTGGTTCTACCTGGCAGACATTGTCCTCCTCCACTAGACTCTGAGCACAGGATTAAGTCAGTTTTATGGATCTCCTCTGTCCAGGGTCTGGAGTAGTGGGTATGGCCATTCTCACACTTATAGGCAAGGTATGCCTCATCTGTCTACTCTTCATCATAAACAGATGGTTCACACAATCGACAAATAAAAGAAAGTGGGAAAATATGGGGAAAAGTAATAAAACCAAAATGGAAATAAAGGGAGAGAGAAGGAAGGGCAGGATTGATAGGTGGAGGGGTACAATTTATCAGTTGTATTTCTTTCAAACAGTACCTGTCCCCTAACAAATATCATCATCAAATGAAAAACAAGAGACAAAATTCTGTTTAAACATGTCTATGTATGGATAGATGCAAACACTTTTTCAAGTGCATGATTGAAAATCGGCAGTTCTCATTCTCGATGAAGGAGAAAATTCAGAAGCAAGGTCCTATTTATTTTAGAACATGTTGCATAACATTGGCAACATCACCAGCATCCTTTTGTGTATCAGTGTGGGCTGGTGAACGTGGGCAGGGTGCCTGGTTCTCATGAAGAAATCTCACTTCTCTCCGAAGGTTGACATTTAGAGACTGTGTATTAGTTATTTCTTTCTTGAATTTCTCAGGGGACAGGAGGGCTTCGTATGTAAAAAGTTAATTAAATATGCAGACTTGGTGGTGGATTTGAGATGAAGAGGTGGGAAGAGTTCACACTTCCATATTTAAGGAATCACTTTGGTTAAGTAAGTGGCAGCATCATGGTAAGTCCCCTGCTGAAGTTCTCTCTCTATTTTCAAAGGTGCTGCATACAATTAAAATACTAAAGACATAGTTTATTATTTCTCTGTAAAAATTAATCAAGATGGTGGCAGCAGAATTTTTTCATATGCTAGTTTTCTTAAAATTTGAGTTAAAGAAGGTAAAATTTTTTAATATTGTGTTGACAAAAATAACTGTCTTCTGGATCAAAAAAGCCTTAAATTTCTATTCCTAAACTGCACCCTGTCAAGGGCTTGGCTACTAGTGTGTAGCATAACATGACATAACTGAAGAAAAGGTTGGCTGGTAAGAAGTTAGAGAAACTTTAACTCAAAAAGCAATCACACCTCCATAATTATTTTGCTATAATATATCATATCTGTATTAAATATATATATAATCATACAAAAATCTTACCCTCAATAATATTACTCCTCTTCATTATTAATTTCATTTTTAAGTGATTCTAAAAAGTAAAAAAAAAAATACTACTGAGTTATGCTAGTACCTCAGGGTCACTCTACAGCCCTTTTGCTCTAAGCTGTCCCAAGATGCAAGATTTTCAGTCTCCTTGCACATCACACATGCTGTTTCTATAGAGAAGAAATTTCAAAGAAATCAGACTGTGATTGCACAGAAGTGCCAGTTGCCATTCAAGTGTTTTAATTGTTTATATTCTGTAAATTAGGTTTCAAAGAAAACACTACTCAGCTTTGTTGCACTGTTTTTCAATCTTTGTTTCACTACAACTTTTCAGTTGAAAGAGATTTTACTGAATCAGCCCAAGAGAAAGCAAGGACCTGTGAGGAAACCAGACATGAGTGAAGTGAAGTTTTATGCATCAGCCATCTGTGAGTGCTTATTGGGGTAGAGCTCTGTATGGGTTTGGAATTTCTGAAGGAATTAAAAGAAGCAGAATAGAAAGGCATAAGACAGCAACACTAATTGAAGTGTTGTAGTTTAGAGATGAATCTCTGATTTCAAATCCTGTTCGTACAGTTTCCTTCTGTGACTTCTTTGGAAATAGTATCAACATGCTCCATAGTCTCTATGTCTCTTGGGCTTCTTTGCTATTGTTACCTTGCCCTTTCTATAAACATGGGGCTATCCTATCATTCAATGCTTGTATTCCATTAAAAAAGTTGAAGTCAGCTTTTTTTAAAAAAGCAAAAGGCAACATGAACAACTCACTCCTCAAGCTCTTCAACTTAAAACCAGTTAATGTTCTGATGAAAACAGTACTTCTGCTCGCTTCATTGATTTATAAATAGCCTCTCTTTATTTTCCCTTTGTAGAGAAATTCAACATTAGCAAGAATCTGATATAAATAACCCTAATTTAAGTTTATGAATGTAGATGAAAAGGACAGTAAAGGAAAATCAAAGATTTGTTGGGAAACTCAAAAATGGAAGTAATCCTTTCTGTTTAATCTTTGTTATGGAACAAAAAGGAAGCAAACCTCTTAAAATAAGATTTCACTTAATTGATCAATTTTTCTTGAAAATAACTATATTTAGACTCATTTTTTATAAACTTGTCATTGGAGGTGGGAGTGAGACTATTTTTATATGAAGCCAGAGTTGGTGTTTGATGGAGCTCACTATGTCTAACCCAGCGGTGTGGAGGTCATAATTTTCCATTTTTGAAAAGGTAATTGGCTGCATTTGTCAGTTTTCTATTGCTGTGAAAAAACACCTGCATATCTCACAGTCTCAGAGGCTTCAGCCCATGGTTGAGTGGCTTGTTGCCCTTAAACCTGTGAAAAGGTAGAAACATAATGGAAGAAAAGTGTTGCATAGGAAGGCTGTTTCCCTCAGGTTGGTCAGAAAGCAACGAGTAAATGGGCCAGCACGGAAGGCGGAGGGGACCTTACCTATCCCCCAGCCCCCTCCTGGTTCCGTCACTTCCAGTAATGTCAACAAATTATGACTTCATCAACATATCAGCCCACTGATGTGGATACAAACTCAGGATCCCATCAGTCCCCCAGAGCCTGCCAACAGCAGCCAAGCGTTTAATACAATGGATCCTTCTGGGGGACATTTCAGACAACAACCACAACACAGATCTTCTTAGATGGTGAATCACCTTAACAGCCTGATGAAGTCAAGAGAGTAAGCACAGACAGGGGGATTCCAGAGTCTGCTCCTCCTGCCTCCCTTCTAGTATTTCCCTGTGAGACCCTGGCTTTTATTGGCCTCCTCTGTCCAGACCCTGCTAATTCTTTCAAAACCTGACTTGTGACTAATTTATGTCAAAAAGTAAATGGTCCTGAGAATTTATAAATAAACATTGAGCACATTTCTACTATTGCACTATGACTCTGAGCAGAAAAAGAAGCTAACACATTTTTCTCTTGAACTGTATTATTTTCCGAGTGAGTTTCAGGATTGATGTCACAGTTAGCTCCTGAAAAGGCAATCAAGTGCCACTAAGTATACATGTGATAATCCCACTCTTGCCTGTGAGTCTGTTTTTCTACTTTTAATCTCTCAAACAGTTCCTCTTTGGAAAACTTTCCATCCCACTTAACATTTCCTTGATTATAATCTCATCTTAAATCCTACATGGAAGTGGATGTCTTGCATTTTGCTGAGCAAAATGAAGAACAGAAAAATGAATAAAATTAGGGCTTCACCTTCAAAGATGTACAATCCAGTGGAAGCTTCTTCATATATGAACCCTCAACATAATTTCCTGGGAGTTCTGTTCCATGTCATCTACATCTTACACTTTTTCCCTGAAGTAAAACTAATCAAACTCATAAATGATTTATTATAACACCCCAACTAACTTTTGTACACTAGCAATTACTTTTTTAATAAAAACTATGTGGAGGAAATAATGATCCATATGAATCACTTGAAGAGAAATTTTTAGAAACTCCTACACATTGCTAATGGAGGTTTGATGTAGATGACTAACAGCACAGCATCTTTGTCTCATGTCATCTTCCTGCTTTTGTGTACATATATATACAACCCTGATGTTCAATAGATCATTTTTATACAGCAATTAACTAAATTGATCCACAAGATTTGATGCACTTTTTGGATGAGACAGTAACATTATATTAATATTTCTTTTATATACAACATACTGTGCTTTGTTACTTTACAAGGTGGTATTTCAGGAAAAAAGCATTGCGCATGCAGCCTGAATAATGTCAGAGTTTTCACACTATTAATATTCTGCTTTGGGTTCAGGATCAGAGTTGCCAGCAGATCTGAGGATGCATTTAGAATACACTGTGTTATGAGCCCTTTGAATAATTCAGAGCAGTTAAAATTTTTGCTTTTATTAAGTTAGAGCAATTGAAAAGAAAATATGCCTACTTTTTCTTTAGGGAGGATGGTAAGTCCTAATATCTTAACCCAAAATGAAAATGTTGAGTGTATGCAAATTTGCCCTTTTGCAGTATGAACCAAATTGTCCATCTCCACACAAAGAGAGGGAAAAGGTATTCCCAAGATCATGTTCCCTGGCCACTTTATTGTACAATGACAATTCAGTGACCTTTCTGAAATAAAATTATTTGTTAAGATCAACCTGATTTGTTTAGTCACTAGTAATGTTATCATGGTCATTCATATAAATCCATGAAATGAGGAGAAAAAGAAACACAACAGAGACCAATTCAACTATTTGAAACAAACTGTTACCTTTATCTTTGTATAGTTGATGTGAATATCTGAAAAATCTGTCCTTTTTTTCATTCATCATCCCTTGGACTTTAATGATTGAAGTCTGATAATCTTCTGGAAAAAGTTATTAAGATGAGAAAGGGAAATGAATTGGTAGCCTCTTTAGAAAGCTAATAATTTGAAAAATACTTTGAAAATACTGGGCAAGGAATATATTGTATAAATTTGGATATTGTTTATATTTCAAGAAAATTAGAAATGCATATTATATAATAGATTAAGACTATTTAAGTGTTTTATTTGGGTGTGGCTTAGATATAATTATGAAAAAACTACAGGGCAAAGATGTTAAAATTACTTTAATAAGATATTCAGACACAAAAACATTTGCATTACAGGTACCTATTTCAAGTAATTAAACATTCTCTTTAGTAAGATTTCAGGGTTCCTTACCTTCTAGAAAGTTCTCTAGGAATCTGTTAGGTTCTGAAATCACTCGAAAGTCCTTGTAGGAAAGAGATCACCTACTGAAAAATGTGATGCCAGATTTTTTCCCCTTACTATAAATAGAGCTTTGGATCTGTATCAGTCAACTTCTCATTGCTATGAGGAAATACCTCAGCTAAACAACTTACAAGGAAGAAAGTTTCACATGGCTCACAATTTTGGAGTTTTAAATCCATGGTTCCATTGCTTTAGACCCTTGGCAAAGCAGCACATCATGGTGAGGAGGGCCTGGCTGGATAAATCTGCTTATCTCGTGGTTTTCAGGAAGCAGAGAAAGAGACAGGAAAAGGCTTAGGGACCACTTTCCCCTTTGTCAAGTTAATGCCTAACCTCCACGGAGTCCTATCTGCTAAAGTTTCTGCCACCTTCCAACTGTACCAGCAACTCAAATCTATCCTTCAGCAAATCAAGCCTTTAGGGGACATTCAAGATCCAGACACTAGTAAGGTCCACTTTGAATATTTATGAATAGATAGCATTAAACATGATGAATACTATTAGTACATTCATTGTTTTTTTAAGGCCTATGGGCATGTTGAGATCATACAATCCATTAATATAATTCTTCATGTAAATGTAATTAATAGATAGTTTCTTATCAAAGTTTTAAGGACAATATAAAAATCTTAAATTTATACTTTTCCTAAAGGACTGAAAAATAAAGGACTCCCCTTACCTTTTGATTTAGATTTAAAAGCATCTTTAATCCTGGTCACTAGAAACTGGTAGAACATCGTTATTATTAATGGATTTTTTAACACATAGAATTACAAGATTTGGGAAATGTTAGGAAGAAATTTGTTAGAATTACAAAAGTGCGTTATAATAACATATATCTCTGTAGTGAAAGAGTTATTTTGCTTGAATTTCTTGTCTTAGAAACTAGTTTATAAAGAATTCAGCTCAATAAGATGAAAATAATGTCTTCCTGTATTTCATGGAAATGGAAAGTGCATTTGAATAGGTACATCTGCCCTGTGCTCTAACAGGGACTTTTTCATGAGTGATTTATTAATATAATACCCAGACAATCTATGTAAGTGAAAATATTACCCAATGGCCAATAATAATAGCAGCCACCATTTTCATAAATACAGCAAAATATAAATCATACACTTCTTGTGCACATAGAAAGCATTATCTCATTTAAAATTTAGTCTCAAAACAGTATCATGGAGGTAGATATTTACACCTATTTTACAGAAAACAGAAACTCAGAAAATCATATAATTTGTCTGAGCCCTGAACCTGTAGATGGAATGACATGTCATACTTCAAATGTGGTTCTTTATAAAGTCGACATCTGTGCTTTTCATTTTAAAGCACCCTGTTGCATAATTACCTGAGATGTCAATTAGAATTAGGCACATTTTCTGCATGACGAGTTGAGACTTCTAGTTAAAACACAGGAATTAATGAGATTGCCTGGAATCCCATTCCTGTAATGTGATTTCTTTTAGCTTTTTCTCTGCTTTTGATACTGAAAACCCTATGATTTAAATATGAATTACCTTAATCATGAAAAATCTTAAGCCACACTTAGGGGTGAGAAGGGACAAATTATTGCAAATGACAATGTCAAAAGCTGAAAGTGAAGACTCAGACTGATGACACACAACCAGTAAACTGGCATTAAGAGCGATTGCAAGCTCCTGAAAAGACACCAGATAGCCACTGTCCCATTCTCCTTTGCTGTGTGTGTGTGTGTGTGTGTGTGTGTGTGCACTTGTACACACATAAATATACTGATTAAACATAAGGGAGATCCCCACGAAGCCTTTAGTTAGCTACACAAATTCTCCAACTGCACAAAATAAATAATGATTTATTGTGATCTGACATTTCCAAGAGACAATTTGCACAACTCTCATTTCCTGGCAAATCACTCAGTCGGGCCCTCTCTCCTTTGCCTGACCGGCACAGACGGAAGAATAGGACTGAGGAGCCGCCTCTGGAAGCAGAGCTGCTAATAACAAACCGCTGTGTGAGATTCCTTCTTGGGTTGTTCGTGCTGCAAAGGCACCAGCCGTGGCTGATGCTTTTTGATTTCAAGCTTGACATCTTTGTTGTCTCGCATCTCATTTGCGTCGGTCTCGCCTCATGGCTTCCCATCCGGACCACACTCGGCAGCGTCAAATAAATTTATTGTAATTCCTGCTACTCGTTTTCTTCTCTACTTCTTTGATGCTTCCAGACAAATGTGTTGCTTTATGCCCACCCTTCTCCCCAAAATGTACTGCGGGACCCTGGCTTTGTTGATTCTAAACATAGGTGCTGAATAGTGACCCTCAGGGTTGCAGAGTTACATACAATAATGATTTAAAAAGATACGCTCGGATGAAAACATTTTACACATTTCTTTCTTTGAATTGTTTCGTCAGTATCTACGTATAGCATGAAAAGTACCTAATTATCTATTTAGCTGTCATCTGTCTCTTTTTATAGCTAACTATAAATCTTTTTAAGTATTTTTTCATTTGGGATTCAAAATGTCCCAAGAAAGACTGATGGTGCGGACGGCTGATGAGCTTTGGGGGAGTTATAGGTGCGTGAGGACTTTATCAGTGCATTAGTTTGTTGCCCTTGCTCTGTGGTGACAGAAACAAGAATTGGAGTCCAGCTGAAAGCAGTGGACCATGAGGGTGTGACACTGAGAACGGCTATGTCTGATCCTGCCTCCTCCCTCTCCACCTCTTTCCTGCTTGTTCTCTGCAGCCTGCTCACCATGAGGGGGGGAGTTTGCTCTGCCATGTCCTCTGCTGCACCTCCAACCCAGAACCCATGGGGGCAGCCAGAGATGGGCTGGAATATCTGAAAACACGAGCCAAAACAAGCCTTTTCTCTCTGCAAGTTGATTTTTTTTAGATGGTTTGTCACATTGGCACAAAGTCTACTAGCAAAAGTGTATATAGTATTGTAATATAGAAATACGTGTGTATGTGGCATATATACTCATTTATTACAACAATCTTTAAACTGAAAATAAAACTATTTTGAGGTAGTCAATGAAAAATCTCATGTAAGACATTAGGCAAATTATATTTTTGAAACATACATTATTAAATTGCGTGTATGTCCATGTCAGAAAAGATATTGTATGAAGTTTTAAACAAACTAGCAAAATCAAAAAGAAAAGTTTAATGTGAAGCAAAGAATGTTTTGTTGTTTTTGTTATTTTTTAGATTGTTTTAAACTCCTTAGATATATAGGTATGAGTCTGGATTTTCCAGAGTACATTATAGGTATAAAATTAGACACAGGTATTTATTGTAAATGAAGAGATTATTATAGGGAGCTATCTCACATTGTTATGAGACAAGAAGCATCAAAATCAGCAGAGACACACGGACACCCAAGAAAGTCAATGGTGTAGATTGAGTCTACACTCAAAGGCCTGAGAACCAGGAGAGCTGAGAGTTCCAGCACAAGGTAAGATGAGGGCTTCAACTCACTCAGTCAGGTTCCTTGACTGTTCTATTCTATTCGCCTCTTCAGTTGGTAAGAGGAGGGCCAGCCCTTAGGGAGGACCCTCTGCTTGACTCACTGTGAAGGTTAACTGCATCCAGGAATACCCTCAAGGACACATGCAGAACAATGTTCGGCTGAGCACCTGTGCACCTGGGGCTCATTCACGCGGTCACATCAATAAATAAAAATAACTGTGGGCGAGACCTTTGCAGAGGAACTAAAGTTTATGAAGAATAAGGTCATCTGAACCATTCAGTCATGAAATAATGCAGCTAATGGCATCCATGTGAAAATATTTTTATTTTATTCTTATTTAAGAAACTTCATTAATAGTTACTTTTTATTTCTTAAGTATTTCTTAAATACTTGTTATCTTCTTGGCCTTTAAGGATGTATTAGAGGGATAAGTACTGTAAAACACTGAAATAACTATAACATTCAGGGAAATCAAAGTCTAATATGTTTTGGTAAAAAGTGAGTCCCTGTTTGTTTTAAGGTGTGGTTAAAATGAAAATTTCTGTGTCTCAATATAGACCTATACAACCTAAATGAAAAGGGATGTAATATTTTTCATTATTGATATTAAATAGCTGAGGCATTAGTATCTTTTAAAGGCATTTGATTTTTCTCATGGTTCAGGACGTGGCCTCCTCACTGGCAAAATCCAAAGGCAGACTGAGGATAAGAGAAAGGGAGGATGTGAATACATGTGTCTCTCTATATTCAGTCAACACAGTGTCAACACAAATCCCAGGTACTCCAGCCTGATGACCTTCTCTAATGCTAAGCACTTTCAAAATACTCCAACTGTCATCACCGTAAGTACTATTATGTAGACTGAGGATTAAACTCTTGCCCAGGTGTAAGTGGGCAAATGTATTTAAAATTTAACAGCTATATATCTGAAAAGAAAATAAACACTTTAGTTTTAGTAGCCACCAACTCAGCAGAATTATTATATGAGCAAATGAAGACATGGTCACATCATGGTTGACATACTTTGGTGACACAGACCAAACTAGAAGCTTAAACCAAAAGAAGACACTCCAAAGTACAGAAAGTATATGAAAACAAAAAAGCCACCTAACATCTAATTCATTGGTGAGTTCTGAGTGATTAAATCGGTCTCAAGACCAGACTGTTTCCTAAGTTATGTACTAATAATAATCACAAAACTCTGGGCTAATGAAAAATTCACTATTGTTTTTTTTCTAATTATGGCATAAAGTTTTATTTTTAATATTTAATTATCTAAACAATGTAAGCTTAAAATTTATCTTTGCATTTGTCATACTGAATGAATGGTTTTATTGAAGAATTTTTTGAAATTGCAAACTATCACTACTTTTCTAAAGATGGTCACACAGAAGCCTTATTGAATAAACAATACATACACACAAATAAAGTAATATTTGGCTATTAAGATAATAAAATAATGACCTTGTATGGACTGGTGCTTAGAAGGAAATAAATAGGAAAGTAACTTCACATAAATGGATTTTTTGTATGCATATTTATACATAGACACACATGCATATGGACTGAAATTCAGAATAAGAGATTATTTCACTTAAGCCATAAAATGCATCAAGCACTTTTTTTTTAATTATTATTGAAGCAATTTAGGATTAAGCAAGGTCTGACTCTGAGGTTTCGGGTCAAGTCAGAAGCAATCTTTCCCACAAAGCAATACAAACAGGCTTGGCATGAACTAAAATAAAGCTAGTATGTGTCATATTGTGAATTAATTACAATGTCCTTTTTGTGCAACTAGATGGAAGTACTCTGCCCTGGAGTATTGTCCAGTAGCTGCCATGGCAAAAGAATGATTTGCCAAAAGCTATCTTGTCACACCCACAGTTCTGAGAATAAGTCAGCAAAGTGAGTCTGAAAGCACAGGTGAGAATGATTGGCCTGACAATTTCACCTGAAAGCTGTGAGAAGCAGAATCATCATCACAACTAATGTTCTTCTGTAGAAAATAATTCACTGTTTTAAGTTAAGTCCAATTACAAGACTTTGCATCTTACTTGCTCGCCTTCAGAGATAAATTGGATATCATAGCAGTGTGGGAGTTGTTGAGCACAGTTCTCAATTGTAAAAGAAGTTATACTGATTTCTCCCTTGGATGCACATAGAAATTACTCTGAGTACATCATAAATTAGACACTAAAAAACCCTGAACAATACTCAACACAATGCAATTTGCAAAACAAAGGTAGACCTTGTCTCATTTCTTAATATATATCAAAAGGAGGAAAAATAGAAGCCACATAAAAGATTGAGATAATCTAAAAGTATTCGCGCAGATGTAATTACATTACTTATTCATTATTTCAGTGATTCTTCATTACCTCATTCATCCCAACATGCTGACGATGTCTTTCTTGCTGACTCAGTATTTTTTAATCCAAAGTTGGTTATCCACCAAATAAATAAAAATTCAAAATTTACACACTGGTAATAAGGTTTTGGTGGATGAAACACACTCAATATACATGATGTTACAGTGAGAAATTAATAGATACTGTAATTATCTGAGCATGTGTAGTATGTTTGTGACAGAAACAAAGAGAGAGAGAGAGAAAGAAGGAAGAAGGGAGGGAGAAAGAGAGGTTGTTTCTTAAATTTTTTCTCTTCTTTTCTCAGATAATTTCCAACATGGAGGAATGATAAGTAATTAAAGAAGTATTTTTTCTCCTTCACTCTGTATGCATTCCTAAATACACAATTTTAGTATTGTGATTTCAGTACTAAATACTGTTCAACCAAGTTTGCAGTCCCTAGATCTCTAGTCTCTAAGGGAGTTCTGTTTCCCAATTCCTCTCATAATTCATGTGGTTTATAATTTATGCCTCCTGCCTGCATCTGTGTTCTAGAATACAGTAACTCAAAACTATTTTCTATTTAATGAACATATAGCTATCTTGTCATCAACTCTGTTTTCAGTGTTCATTATCAAAATCTACATAAGTGGTCTGATTTCCACATAAGTCCACATATTATAGTATAATACAAGCAGTCTTTTTCCTTTTAGAATGGTAGCAACAGATTGTGAAAGTGATCTATAACCTAAAGGTATGCAAGGTGATGTAATATCAATAATGACTGAGAAAAATAATAAATGTCTAAAACTATTTACATTTTCTCTCAAAACATTAAAAATCTTCTTGTTGGTTAGCGATGCATGAAGAAGTTAAAAAATGCAAAGCTAAGGTTTATGTAGCATATTGAAATTTTAAAATTTAGCAAGAATAAGAATTTATGTGCATTATATCTATTTAAAAACAAACCATTATCTATTTATCAAGATTAAATGATAACTTGAACAATGCTTGCCTTTCTGTTGTTATATAAATTACAGTACAAATTGAGCATCTCTTCTTTGACTTAGTAAATTCTTAAGGCCATTTCTAAGTTAGCATCAACTTCTATCATTTTGCCCCTGTGTACTCAGTGTTATGAGATATCTCTGAGAGTTTTTTTGGGGTAAAGTGTTTTCTCAGTAAATGTTACTTCCTCTAGGCCAGCTACACCCCTCTTATCACAGTGTATCTCATGTGTGTTGGCCAGCCAGCACACACTGATTTTCTTTGGCCATCCCTGGACTTATGCCCAGATCAATACTTCCGCAGGAAACATTTCTTCCCCCAGCCCACTTATGTTTTAGTTGAATTTCCTATTCAGCATTTGCTTTTCATTTGATGTTGTGTTTTCCTCTCTGCTGGCCAACACCATCTGGAGATCACCCTTTATAAAAAGTCATATGTGTCATCAATGAAAACAAGGAGACAACAAAACTCTACATTTCACCAAATAACAAACAAATGTGTAGTGAAATACAACTGACAGTCTTCAAAATAAATGATAGAATCACTAGTTATGATATATGTCTGTTATCCACATAATGATTGGCACACTGAAAATCTAACAGTGAAGCTTGTACGTTTTGGGTTTAGCAACTGTCAATAGATGGTAATAAATGAAATTTAGATGATATGTTGGAGAGACAAGTGCTATTTCACTAGACATTAAAATTAAAAGTTATGCATAGCAAAACTGCCTGTATATTCTTATATATCAAACTGCATGTATTTATGCATGGAAGATTTCTATAGTAAAACTTATTCAAAAATAACAAGACAGATGGTACAACACATTAGTTTTTATCCCTTAAGAATCTTTATTCATCCCTCTGAAAATTATCATAACAAGCATAGTTAGAAAACAATCTGGAACCTCAAAGTATTTGACAAAAGCAACCTTTCCTGACCAACTTCTTTCTGGCCACCATCATCAAAAAAGCAAAAATGATGTCCTTTGTAACCTGGGACTAATGTGTCTCTTACCTCCTATAGGTAAGTAGATGTCAGTGGCCTTAAATTAGCAAAACTCCATTTTAACTATTAAATTTAATTCACGTTAAAAGAAAAAAAGACCATCAATGGCATATCACAGAGTGTCATTAAATAATAAAATGCTACTCTATGTGTTGAATTTTCCATTCTTACAACAGCAAAATGCAATGTAACAATGATTTCTTGTTTTTCAGTATCACCTTTACAGATCTCTCCAATTAATTAGAAAAATTACAGAGCATCAGTTTAAAAAAAATACTCTGAGATAGGCTGCCAAAACTTATTTTCCTTTCATGCTTGTCTTCTTCTTTGCTCTATCCTGAAGAGCTTCTGTATTGTAGAGCAATTATATGTGAACTGAATATCAAGAATATATACTGAAGAAAGGATTACCTGTGTGAGGTTGTGGTAATGTGCAGTATCCTGGAAAAGACATGGCTGAAGCCAGGAGCTTGGAGAAATTGAAAGGTTATAGATAACTAATGCCTGCTATGATTCTGCTAGCGAATCAGTGTAAGAGAGAACAATAGAAGAACATTGCTGCCATAAACTCAATTCACAGAAAAACTAAAGTTAGATCTGTAAGTGAATATCAATTCTGATGTCAACAAATATTAGATATTGAAGAAGGTAAATGGTAAGTTTTAAAAATAGGTTACTATTAGTTGGTCTTTCAAATCATGTGTTTATCATGGGAGATCATTTTAGCATTAGTAATATCCAGCAGTAAGAGTCAGAGACAAGCTTCAAAGAATACCACTCAAAACCTATCTGAGATGGTTAGTTTCCAGCCTTTTCTAGAGGTTCAAGACAACACCTTTAAACTGTGCTTCCCCTGGAGTTTGGAACTGATATGGTGCACCCTTAACAATAAAAATATAACACACTACCTTGGTAGTGTTTGGTAGCATGTGGACAGGAACAAAATAGTTTTTCATGAGGACAACTAACACCTATTTTCCCATTCCCTAAAATTGTGAAGGTGGAGAGAACCGTGCATCCCCCCTGCCTAAAAATAGGTGAGAGTTGGGGAGAGTATTATGTGAAAGGAGTAATAACTGTCTAGTTGGCTGTAATGAAAATTGTATGAGGCAAAACTCCACTTCAGTGGAAAATTGAGCTGTGATAGATTCAGAAGGAAATGGCACCATGATTGACTTGGGATATCCATCGTAGGCAAGGTAAGCATGAGTCATACCACATGGAGACTGTATTTCCCAGTTCTAGAAAGCTCTGTAGGCAGGGATAGAGGGAAGCCTTACTTTTCAAGCTCAGAGACTTATAAGAGTTGAAAGTGAACAGGATTTTTAAATTAATCGTTCTCTCTGCTGTTCTCCCTTTTTCTCCCAGTTGGACATGACAAGTGATCTAGCCATAGCAGAAAGCATCAGAACCACTTATGTCTTCAATGAGTTAGAATCTGTTCCGAGAGGATGAAATGATTATAGAGAAACCAGCATTTGTGTGTGATAAAATCCTATTTGCTTTGTTCTGTGGATTTAGAATAACAAGGCTTTGGTGCCCTGGGTATATTTAATTATTTATATTAGCATTATTAGTGTGTAGTTAGTGAGTCCTTACTGAAAGCTATACAAACCAGCAACCTGAGGTGAAGCTATGTAAGACAGTGTTCTTGTTAAATTATTAAGATATAAAATGAATAATGAAGGAAACTTTAGTGGAAATTTACCAGAAAAAAATAGCTGTCAAGGTAGGGAACAAAAAATGAGAGAGGAAGGGTAATGTATCACTCCATCCCTCGTGGGAAGGTGAAGCAATGTTTCTCATAATTTAGTGTCTGAGAGATATATCTAAAGCAAGTGACACAAAAACCTGTGATATTTGGACTAAACACACTGTGAATTTTAAATGACAGCATTACGGAGCCATTGGTACACTTTTTTTCAAATTACCCAAGTGTGTTATTGAAACATGATATTCTTTTGATAATAAATTGCCATCCAGGTGTAACTATGGAGAACCATGTCCTAGCCGTCACAAGGAAGAACCTAAGCAGTTTTTGCATCAAACTTAATAATGGCTCATTTTTTAAACTGAGATATGATATTTTTTGAATGCATTATTCAGACCCTGTATCTATATTTTTATCTTCTTAGCTCTATGGGAAGTATAAAATTTCTAACCTTTATAAAGCTGTATCTTCCTCTTTATGTCTCTGTCTTGTGGTACGATGTTCCTGTTGTATTGAATTCTTATTCCTGCTGGAACAAATTTTCACAAGTTCAATGTAGTAACCAAGCACAAAGTTGTAGACTTAGTATTAGCGATTAAGAATCAAATGTAGTTTGGAAGGTTCACATTCCCTTTGAAGACACTAGGAAAGGTCTATTCCTGGCACTTGCGCATTCTACTCCTAAAGGTTGCCCACATTCCTTGGCTTTTGGATCTGTATCATCTTAGCTCCTATGTCTTCACATAGCTTTCTGTCCTTCTGCATGGTCACATTACCATCACATCACTATGTCCGACGCTGGTCTTCTCCTTTGCGTAAAGATCTTTGTGATTACATTGGGCCCACTCAGATTATTCTGGATAATCTTTCCATTTCATGATCCTTTATGTGCAGTCTCATCTCCAAAACTGCTTTTGCCATGCAAAGTAAGGGATTATCAGGCTCTGAGAGACAGGGTATGAATATCATTGAGGGCATTTTTCAACCTAGCACAACTATTATCTTAGCTGCTAGATCTTATCATTTAATTTACCTTAATCTAAATCATAAATAGTATTTCAAATATATCATTCCCCTGAATTTCTTGATTCTTTTAGATGATATCACACAATACTCTTGCTTGAATTCTGTTATCAATTTGGATCCTATCCATATACGTGGTTCACTTTGGAGTCCTCAAATCTTGCTGTTCAAAATTTACTGGCACTATCATTTTCCTTGTGTTGAACTGTGAACTTGTCTTTATAACCAGGTATCCTTGGTCTTAAATAGTGACACTGAGAAACATCAATTTGAACTTTCTGAGCCCATATCCACTCCTAGCTTCCTTATTTATAGTCTTTGTATTCTTAGGGAAAGAGCATCTCTGTCTTAAAATAGGAAACTTGTTTTGAGCCTAGAGTCCATGAATATAGTGTTACTGGTTGCAGAATTTGAAGTCTCAATCTGTCTCATGGTAGAAAGTATGGAGACAAGCTGAATTTGTAATATGGTTTTGTTACAGAGTAAATCAGGCTACCTAAAGAGGGAGAAACTGAGACAGAGACATACAGGGAGAGATAGAGACAGAGAAACACAGAGAGAGACAGAGACAGTGAGAGATAGAGATAGACAAAGGGACAGAGACAAACAGACAGTGAGAGAGACAGTGAGACAGAGATAGACAGAGACAGGAAGGGATAGAGACAGAGACAGAGTCAGGAGAAGGAAATAAGAATTTTATATTGTTAAAAATTTCTTTTAGCTTTTCTCACAATAGTATTCTTATTTATTCTATTTTCACTAAAAACAAAGATTGTAGCCACTTCTGTAAGTATATAGCAAATACATGTGTGTCCTGTAAATATTTTGCTTGTTATTCATCACTGCACATGTAGTATGAATAGTAATTTTCAAGCTGAGTTCTTGGTTATGGATGTGGCTTTGGTTTACTACAATTTTTTAAATTCCTCCCATGTACCTAATATTCTGATTTATAGGACTTGGTTTCACATTTCAAATTCTGTGACAAATTTTCATAAGGAGATTCATAAGAAGGGATTCAACAAGAAAAAAATGAGTTCTTTTTCATGAGTTTATAAAATTTGGTGGAAAGGTGTCTCTGGTAGAAGAAGTCACCATGACTTTTTAGATGACACAGCAAATTAAGAAAAAGTTTTGAGGTAGAGCTCAGGGAAGTGAAAAACATATTTACATGAAAAACTAGTTTTAGAGTATGATTTTAGATAAAGCATGTAAAATAAATACTGAGATTTTAAATAACTCAAAGAAAGGCCTATGCTTTTTAAATATATTAAAGGGCATAGGAATTAAAAAGGCTGAGACATATTGTTCTCTCTAAAATTTTGCCTTTTTTGCATAAGCCGAAATGCAATTTTTTCTGTTTTAAAAGACGAACTTCTTAATTGCTTTTTTGTCTGTTTAGATTCAATAGTTTAGGGTTTCCATTTTAGGAGACATATGCAAAAATAGGAAATTGTGAACATAAAATTTCAGACAAAGTAATAAAACAAAGAGAGAACATAAACACAGATATAAATTGGAGAAAAATGTAAAGCTCATTTTAAAGATGGAGGGGATTTAAGTAACCTCAAAATAGAAGGTACACAGATGAGGGATTGTGTTTTAATTTAAATGAAGAAAAATCCTCTATTTTATCAGTGATCAGTTTTCTGAGTGGTATTAAGTACCTCAAATTTCTATGCTTTTGCTGCTTACCATTCCCTGGACATTGTATAATTCAAAGTCCTCACATGATAATCAGAACTTTGTGCCTCTGAAAATACTATATAAATAAAACAATTTCAAAGATGAAAGGTCAATAGTTAAATTTTGTGATATTCTTTTTAAATGGCTATCATCAAATTTTTTTGGATTAATGGCAATAAAATTGGGGGCTGATTGTAAGTTACATTTTGCAGTTTTCTTACTATGAGAGACATTAATTTAGTAGTATTTTGTTTTATTGTTTTCCTCTGACATAGATAAACAAACATTCTCAAGACTGTTTCACATTTCAGAAGTCAAAGTATCAGATATAATTTAGACAGGCAATACCATGGGCAATACTTAGGATTGTTCGGTTGGATAATCCTTCCATGAGCGTTCATTCCAAATATGACATTCGTAAAATAGTGTGTTGATCATTGAGATCAGGAAGAATGGTTTCCTACAGCTAAATTTGCATCAAATAAGTCGCAGATGAAATTGTGATGGTTTAGTGAATCTCAGCAGGGGCCTCCTCTGTCGTGCCCACCACAGGCAGTCACAGGGCCCAATCACTGTCTCTATGGGAGTCACTACTTTCCCACTCACCCAGAACTCTTTCCACCTTTTTTTTCTGAAGGTTACACATCTTGGCAGGAGATTACAGAGCTGTGACTTTCCCGAGGAGCCATCTGAAGTAATTACCTTTCCCTTAAGTGAACCCTCTTGGAAATTTCCCACTGCTGTTATGGAGGGTACAGACATTTCAGATCACTCCATGGACATCTGCCTCTTTGTGCCCTCGAATTTCTTTTAGTCTCCAGATGTTGCTGGAGTTTGATCTCTCATCAGTCAGGAGCTTTTGACTCCACAGTTTGTGTTTACATTTTTGCTTTGTAAACAGATTTCTACATCAAATGAGAACTTGCAATTATAAAACAAAACATTGGAAAATCATAACTGAAAATCACTCCCCAAATGAGCTTAGCTTACTAAGGTGTGATTGTAAAACTATAAGAATCCAATGAAGAAATTTTAACTTGCTGTAGTTCATTGAACCCACATATTAATCAATGATTACACATATTGTGCCACTTATTTTTAATGCTAACAACTGTTTGTTATCTGCATTTACTTTTTGGTTCTGTCTGCATGGTCCATGTTTTCTTTCTTCTTTAAAAATTCATACATTATCCAAAGTTAGATATTATCTCATTCTGCTCAATTTTTAATCTAATGAGTACTACAAATTGGCCAATTTCAGTGCTCCCAGTGGCTGTGTCATTTAAAATATTGAGTTATCAGTGTCAAAAGTGGTACCATGACACAGAGTCAAAACCACTTTTCAGTAGATAATGAACCTTAGAGAGTAGCATCTCCCTAACTATGTTTATTTGGACGTTCATGGGGTATTCTTTCAATTGTTAATTCTGAAAATATATAATAAGGGTGAAATATTTGCTAGTTATATATAACAGGCTTGACAAATCTGTATATAGGAAACTAGATTGAGTTTTAATAACTCCTTTTTATTTCCATGAATCCTTGATTTGGAATATGAAATCTCATTTACACCAAGTACAGTTAATTATGCTAATCAGTTTGAGAAATAGATTTCTAGAAAATTCATAAAATTAGGATCTGTATCATTTTGGGGATTCTGAGCTCCACAGACCTATGACAGAGGCTCACCTCTATTTGTTACCTGCATGCACTTAGGCAACTCAACGCTTCTGTTCCCGTTTTCTCAATTGCTTTAATACTTAAGTACTTAATACTTTTAAATTGTACTGTTATTAAAGATACACTGCTGACAAACTCAACACAGCTTCTGACATATACTATAAAGTTTATATGTGCATTTGAACGTGTTTTCAAAATGAACAAACATATTTTTTGTATGAAAATAATATTGAGACCATCAGATACCTCAAAAAATAAGTAATGGCAAGAAATTGCTATTTGTGTGTAGAACCTAAGTGGTGTTGTTTCTATTACAGAGGACTAGACATACTTGAATACAGCTTAATTGTCCCCTTTTTCTCTACTTGACCTCATTGTTTTTTTTTTATCACAGACAAGACAGGAGTTAAATTTTGATTTGAGAGTATATGTATGATTCATAGCTTAGAATTATAGTGGTTTATCCACATAGAGAAGCATTGGTTTGCAACTTACATGTGTTTATGTGTGTATATAGCTCAACTGTAGGTGGCCACACTGTACCCAAACTTGTGATGCTCCTGCCTCAGCTTCCTAGAGGATTAAGATTACAAGCAAATATCATCTAGGAAGGTGGTTTTTTTTTATAATGTAGGACTCATTTGAGCATTGCTGTTTGTTCATTGTTTATCATTCACTTAGTTTTACATGATTATTCTTAGGCATTAATAAATATACATAAATGAAAATTCAAGTGTTATCTTTTTCCGTTGATAAAAATTTGATACTACTTTAGATTTTGAGTTTTTTGTTTCACTAACTCTGTTACTAACAAATCTCTTCATTTTTGTTCCTTGTAATAATTTTTTTTACACTTTTTAAAGAGAATAAAACAAATCAAAACAAAATAAAATCAAATAAAGCAAATTAGAACAGAACAATGCAAGCAATATTGGACTTCAAAACAAGACAACAGGAAATCAACAATGGCTACCATAATGTCTCTCATTTTCTTCAAAATAGCTGTCCATACCTTTGCAAATAATAAACAAACAAAACAAAATAAAATAAAACCAGTAAAACCAAAAGAGAATGAAAACAATAAAACCAAAAGAGAATGAAAACAATAAAACAAAATAGAATAAAACAAACAAACAAACAAACAAACAAAAAAACAGAATAAAACCAACCAAAACAAAAGAATGAAAGTATTAACAGGACTTCAAAACAAGATAATAGGAAATCAACAATGGTTATCACACTGTCTCTTGCTTTCTTTAACATAACTGTCCATACCATCACAAATAACAAAATCAAACAAAACAAAATAGAATAAAAGCAATCAAACAAAAGAATGAAAGTATTACAGGACTTCAAAATAAGATGATAGAAAATCAACAATGGCTACCATAATGTCTTTTGTTTTCTTTAAAATAGCTGTCCATACTTTCACAAATAATAAAAACAAACAAAAGAGACTAAAACCAGTCAAAAAAATGAAAACATTATAGGACTTCAAAGGTTCATTCACATTCTTTTTTTTTTTTTTGTTCACATTCTTGACAAACTCACTAATCTTAGAATATATGGAGATATGCATTTCCAAAGATGTGGAAAAACAAAGTGGATTGTGTATAATAAGCACTCTGTTAATAATTTATATAATATTTAAGTTAGAAGGCTTAGTGGTTTTGTTTTCTATGAATTGCAATCAACTGCAGTTTGAAAAGTTATTCCTATGTGTTAAAATTTCTGATCTTTATCTTACTGCAATGCATTGCAGGGCCCTACGAGAAACCAGAAATTGGCATTTCAGAATATAGAAATAATTTGTTTCTAGACTTCATGTACCTTAAACTCCATTTGTTGTTATATGATTGTTGAAATAAGATTTATTTTTCAGTACAATTTAATATCTCTATCATTTTAAAAATATAAATTACTAGCATGCCCAGTGACCCTCAAGAGGCTAATAGTTGCCTGCATTCAACCCCTGGCAGCTGAAAGTGCACAAGGTGATTCTTAGCACATGGGGAAAGCTTTGAAATATTGCTCTGAGCCGGTAAGACCCTGCCCAGCCCAAATCACTGGATGACAAAATGGAGGTCACAGGCCTAATGGGCCACACCTAGTGACCCCCAAGCTGTTAGTAGTTGCCTACATTCCACCCTTGGGAGACAAAAGTGTATGGGTGATTCCCAGTGCATGGGGAAAGCTTTGGAACATTGATCCAAGTCAGTAAGATGTCACCCAGCATCCCAAATCACCATAGGATGTACCAGAGGTCCCTGTGGGTCTAACTGGACCATACCCAGTGACCCCTGGGTGGCTGAAAGCTGCCTGCATTCCACTCTGGGAACCAAAAGTGCATGAGGTGATTCCCAGCACATGGGGAAGCCTTGGAACATTGCTTGAAACCCAGAAATATAGGGAAATGACAAAACAAAAGTGTATAATGCAGTCTCAAACCTTCAGCCCAAACCTAAGCAAGCCTAGAAGACATGGACATAGAACAAAATGTAAGCCATACACAGGAAATTCCTGAAATGATAGCAAATTAAGTAAAGAAAAACTCTGGGAAACTATAAAAGAACTCAGATCAGAAATAATCTCCCAGGTAAAAGAAGAAATGATAAATATAATTAAAGAAATGCTTAACACATCTAAAGAAGACATAGTTAAAAAATTAGAGGAACAATGCAAAAAGATGGAAACCCTGAATGAACAATATAAGAAAGAAACAGAATGCATAAAGCAGATTCAAAGAGATATGCAGGAAATCAAAAATTTCACTGAAAGTTGGCAAAACCACATCAACAAAAGTGAAGATAGAATTTCAGACCTCAAAGACAATATTGCAGCTAATGAACAGCAAAGAAAAGATATTTTAAAGCAACAAAGAATTAACCATTCAACAGCTACAAGATGATACAAAGAAAAACAACATAAGATTGATAGATATAAACTGAAAACAAAGTGACAACACAAATGATATGAAGAGGCTATTTACAGAACTAATAGCTGAAAATTTCCCAAATGTGAGAATGGAAATACAGATAAGTGAAGCATATAGATCTCCAAACACCCATAACCAAAATAAAACTACACCCAGATATATAATCATCAACATCCCAAAAATCCAACATAAAAACAGACTATTACAAGCTGTTTGAGGGGAAAAAAGATGGCAGATCAATAGGTAGCATGGCAGAGAGCCTCTCTGAGAAAAAAAACTCAGATGCTAGAATTTAATACCATGGAGAAGGCCAGATGAAAGGAGAGGGATTCTCATGACCCTGGAAGAAACTGAGGGGAAAAAGAGAGAAAACAAAAAAGAAAGAAAGAAAGAAAGAAAGAAAGAAAGAAAGAAAGAAAGAAAGAGAGAGAGAGAGAGAGAGAGAGAGAAAGAAAGAAAGAAAGAAAGAAAGAAAGAAAGAAAGAAAGAAAAGTGTGGATGGAGGGCTGGAGCTGGTCCTGTGCTATGCTGGGAAGAGACCTGGAGCTGGACACTGTCCCATGGACTTGGTCCCACTCAGTACTGGGTGTATCTTAGAGTCAGGCAACTCATGATCAAGCTGAGGTTGCGGTCCTAAGATTGGGGGTTGGTGAGCACGAGACCTTTGGCAGGAGGAGACGCTGCAACAGAGAGTAGAACCAGTGAAGTGAGCTGCACTGACCCATGGTGAGTGCTGGGAACTAGGTCCCACAGATGGGGGTGGCTGGCTTGACAACATATTGGAAGTGGGCAGGACAGACAACCTCAGCAGCATCTGTCAGCTGCTCCTGGTCCAAAGCAGACTTGTGGGATCTGCTTGGGCTGGGTCACACTCCTGGTTGAGACCCAATAGCCAGGGATGAAACTCCTGAGCCTGTGACATCCACAGGGCACAGACTAACATGCTGAAGGCTCTCACTGGTTGCCTGGCTTACAGGAAAGTGGCCAGCCCACATTGCCCATGCCTGCATCTCACAGATCAACAGCAAACTGAAGAGGGCAACAATCCCCTAGACAGTACACTTCAGAAAAAATGGAAGCAATATGGAAAGGACCTGAGACCTCCACCATACACCTGTCTGAAATAAACCAGAAACATGTCAAAAGAAAGAAACAAGGAAAAGCCTCCAGCTGCTAACCCAGGGGAAAATAAGTCCAGTAGAGGTAAATACAGAAGAGATCAAGGGCAGCAAACATGCAATATCAGACACAGCCTCAATGGAAATAAATACTTCCATGACCTCATGAACGAATTTAAATCTGAAATTCTAACTCAAGTAAAGCAAGATACAAGAAGATTAATAAAAGAAATACTAAGCACTTCTCAAGAAGACACAGATGGAAGAATGGAGGAACCCAGAAAAAGGAGAAAAACCTTTGATGTAGAATATAAACAAAACCTAAAATACATGAAACAGATCCAAAAAGAATACCAGGAAATTAAAAACTCCATTGAAAGCTGGCAAAATTTCTTGACAGAAACTAAAGACAGACTTTTAAAACTGGAAGATAGATTTGCAAGGTATTATTGCAAAATGAAAAATCTCTTAAAAATAACAAGGAACCAGGAAGTAACAATACAAAGACTAGAAGATGACAAGAGGATCCATAACTTAAGAATAATAAATGTGAGTGAAGAAGCAGGGGAAAATACAAAATAAGTAAAAAGGCTATTCACAGAAATAATTAAGGAAAACTTCCCAAGCACAGGAAAAGGAAATTATATTCAGCTCTATGAGGCATACAGAACCCCCAGTCAACTACAATCAAAACAGATCTATAACCAGACATATAATAATCAAGATCCCAGAAATTCATCACAAGAACAGAATATTAAAAGTGGTCAGAGAAAAGAAACAGATCACCTATAAAGGAAAACCCATCAAAATCACAGCAGATTTCTTGACACAAATTATCAAATCAAGAAGAGCTTGGAGTGAAGTATTCCAAGCCCTGAAAGAAAATAACCTCCAACCCAGATTGATGTACCCTGCAAAACTATCACTCAAAATTAATGCAGAAACAAGATGTTTCCATGACAAAGAGGAACTGGGGGAATTCATGACCACCAACCCAACCCTACAAAAAATACTGAAGGACATTCTAGAGAGAGAGAATAAAATCACCAGGACTCTAGGAACAATGGCAGAAAGGCCTCAATGAATGGGGCAGACAGTGGAAGGAAGGAGAAAAGTAAACAGTGACAGAAAAACAGCATAGCAGAGATAAGGCAGAGAAGATTGGCTATAGTTTGATTTTATTCTGTTCCAGTCTGTCTACTCATAATGGATTTGAAAGCACACACAGCTACCCCCAAAATAGCAGGATATACTACTAAATATCCTTAATTCCCTATTAACTTAAAATGAAGCCCTCCCTGTATTACTTACACTGCCTTACTATGACTGATCTTATTGAATCTGCTTTGTTAGATTGCTGTTTTGTCTTGACTGATTTTATTCAAATCTAGTGTGCTTGATAGCATCAATTCTGAGAGTAGAGGCAACTATTCTGAAGATGACAAGATTCAACTGCTTTTGAAATCATACAATGAATCCAATGTTTGGTTTTTATTAATATTGCTATGTACTGCTATATCCAATTATACTATGCCCAATGATATAGACAATTCTATTGAAAATAACAAGAGACATCATAGTAACTACTGTAGATCACCTAGTATTGTGGTTCTATATGACTTTATCATTTTGTGTTTTTCTAGGAATTTTCTTTGTTGTCTTGTTTGGTTTGTTTTTCCCTCTAATACAGAAAGGATAGGTATACATGTAGAGATTCATACAAGCATAGAACTTCAAAACAGTTTACAAGAATTGAATATAGTTATTGTAAAAAAAAGAGAGGAAAGGAAAGTATTCTAAAGGATATAACTGCATGTATGTTTAAGTGTGTAAGATTGATAACCAAATTACTAAGTTTCTGTTGGATAGGTGAACAGAACTGGTTGCAGTCTCACTGTTTAAATGTCCACTTTGTATGCTTTATGTATATAACTTGAACAACTACTTTTAAGAGGAAAATATGTAATTGTCAACTAGTGATTTATTACTTTTTTATATATTATGTATTATTTCTACCTGCTTTCTGTTTTGTTTGGTTTTTTTCCTTTAAATAAAAAAAATGCTGTTAGAAGAGACAGATCACCTATAAAGGAAAGTCTATCAGAACCACAGAAGCCTTCTTAACACAAACAATGAAGTCAAGAAGAGCATGGAGTAAAGTATTTCAGATCCTAAAAGAAAATGACTTCCAACCCAGACTGATGTACCCTGCAAAACTGTCCTTCAAAATGGATGGAGAAATAAGATACTTCAAAAGACAAAGAACAGCTGAAGAATTTCATGACCACCAAACCAACACTGCAAAGAATACTGAAAGGCATTCTAGACAGACATAGGAAAAAAACCACTAATCAAGACAAACAATTAAACAGAGTAGAAAGGTAAAGAATCAACAGTACAAAGATAACATGTCAATTATATCAGTTTTAACCATTAATGGAAATGGCCTCAATTCACCAATTAAAAGAAACAGACTGGCAGAATGGATCAAGAAACAATATCCAAACATATGCTGTCTACAAGAAACCCATCTAACCCAAAAGGAAACTCATAAACTGAAAGATAAAGGATGGAAAACAATACTTCATGCAACAGGGTCCCCAAAAAAAGCAGGTGTAGGTATGCTGTTTGCAGACAATGTGAACTTCAAACCAAGAATGATGAAAAGAGATAAAGAAGGTAACTACACTGAGATAACAATCTTAAATATATATGCACCAAATTCAGGAACACCCAGCTATACAAAATAAATGTTAACCAAAAAGAAAAATTAAATAAGCAATAACACAATAAAAAGAGGAGAACTTAACATGCCATTGACAAAAAGGGATAGATCAACTAGACAAAAAATCAGCAAAGAAAGAACTGAATCACGCCTGTGAACAAATGGACTTGATGGACGTATACAGAGTGTTCCAAACAACACCAGAATATACATTCTTCTCAACCATATGTGGGACATTCTCTAAATTAGGCCATAGACTAGCCCACAGAACATGCTTAAGTAAATGCAAAAGAATTGAAATTATCCCATGCATGTTATCATATCATAGAATCATGGAATTAGAAATTAATGACAAAAGAAACTGAAAAAAACCCACAAACACATGGAAATTGACTAACACACTCCTGAGCAATTATTGGGTCACAGAGGATATTAAAGAAGAAATTAAACAACATCTACAAGCAAAAAAAATAGAAATACAACTTACTGGACCTGTGGGATGCAATGAAAGCAGTCCTTAGAGGAAAATTTATTGTGGTGAATTCCCACATAAGGAAAACAGAGTGAACACAAATAAACAACCTGATGCTACATCTCAAACATCTAGAAAAAGAAGAGCAAGTCAAGTCCAAAGCCAAAAGAAGTGAGGAAATTATAAAGACCAGAGCAGAAATCAATGCAATAGACACTAAGAAAACAATACAAAAATCAGTGAATCAAAGAGCTGGTTCATTGAAAGATTAAATAATATTGATAAGCCCTTAGCCAACTTTATTAAAAAAGGAAAGAAAAAACTCAAATTCATGCAATAAGGAATGAAAATTGTGCAATCACTGCAGACACTGCCAAAATACAGAAGATTATCAATACCTATTTCAAAAACATCTACTCTCATAGGTTTGATAACACAGAAGAAATGAACAAATTCCTAGATACATGAATTACCAAAGCTGGGCCAAAAAAAATGTAAAGCTGCTGAATAATCCAATTTTAATTAATGATATTGAAAATGTAATTAAGTCCTTACCAACAAAGAAAGGCCCAAGTACAGATGGATTCACTGCAGAATTCTACAAGAAATTCAAAGAAGACTTGACGCCGACACTCCTCAAACTCTTCAATGAAATTGAAAGGGAAGCAATTCTCCCTAACTCATTCCTGGTAGCAAAAATCACTCTAATACCAAAGCCAGAGAAAGACCCAAACAAAAAAAGAGAACTATAAGCCAATCTCCCTATTGAACATAGTTGCAAAAGTTCTTAATATTGGCAAACAGAATACAGCAAATTATCAAGAAGATTATACACCACAACCAAGTAGGATGCACCCCAGGAATGCAGGAATGGTTCAACATATGCAAATCAATAAATGTAATCCTCCATATCAATAAAACCAAAAATAGGAATCACATGATCATTTCTACAGATGCATAAAAAGCTTTTCATAAGGTCCAACACTTAGTCAGGATAAGAACCTTACAGAAAATTGGAATAGATGGTCTTTACCTCAATATGATAAAAGCTGTCTATAACAATCCAACAGCTAGCATCATATTAAACAGCAAAAAACTGAAATCCTTTACCCTAAAATCAGGCACAAGACAAGAATGTCTATTATTACCACTCCTATTCAATATAGTGCTGGAAATACTAGCCAGAGCAATTAGACAAGAGAGAGAAATAAAAGGATTAAGGTTAGGAAAAGAAGAAATTAAATTATTATTATTTGCAGATGACATGATACTCTACATACAAGACTCCCAAAACTCCATTGAAAGACTCATAGTTATAATAAATAAATTCAGTAATATAGCTGGATACAAAGTCAACACTCAAAGATCAATAACATTCCTATACACTAACAACAATATCACTGGGAGGGAAATAAGAGAAGCCACACACTTCACAATAGCATCCAAAAAAATGAAATACTTAGGAATCAATCTAACAAAAGAAATAAAAGATCTATTCAGGGAAAATTATAATACCCTGAAAAATGAAATCAAAGAGGATCTCAGAAAATGGAAAGATATCCTTTGTTTATGGATAGGAAGAATAAATATTGTGAAAATCGCCATTCTCTAAAAATTATTATATAGATTTAATGCAATTTCAGTCAAAATAACACTAACATACCTCATAGATCTAGAGAAATCACTCCTAAAATTCATCTGGATCCAGGAGAGACTTAGAATAGCAAAGGCAATTCTGGGCAACAAAGGCAAGGCAGGAGGCATCACAATCCCTGACTTGATGTTATATTACAAATCTACTGTAATAAAATCAGCATGGTACTAGAATAAAACCAGACCTGTGGATCAATGGAATAGATTAGAAGATACAACTACAACTACAAACACAATCAGCCACCTTATCTTTGATAAATGGGCCAAATTTCACTGGAAGAAAGATAGTCTCTTTAATAAATGGTGCTGCAAAAATTGGCTCTCCATATGCTGAAAACTAAAACTAGACCCATGCCTATCACCATGTACTAAACTAAAGTCTAAATGGATCAAAGATCTAAATATTAATAGAGAAACACTAAATCTGTTGGAAGACAAAGTAGGTAGAAATCTTGAAGACATAGAGGTAGGTACAGAATTCATGAAAAAAAATCAAACTACATGGGAAATACTTCTCAGAATCAATAACTTGGATCATGTCTTATTAAATAATTATTGCACGTTGAAAGAAATCTCTAGCATAGTAAAAAAAAAACAAAAAACCTCAAATTTGGAAAAAGTCGGTGAACTATACCTCAGACAAAGGACTTCCATCTAGAATATAAAAAGAATTTAAAAATATCAGACCCCCGAAATTCAAAGACCCAATCCAAAAATGGGCATCCGAGATTAATACACAGTTCTCAGATGAAGAAATACAAATAGCAAATAAATTCATGAAAAAATTTTCAGCAGTATTAGTCATTAGATAAATGCAAATTAAAACAATACTGAGATTCCATCTCACTCCAGACTGAATGGCCAGATAAAGAAAACTACCAACAACAACAAATGCTGGAGAGGTGCGGCAAAAAAGGAACTCTTCTGCACTGTTGGTGGGAGGGCAGACTGTTGCAATCACTGTGGAGATCAGTCTAGGGGTTCCTCAAAAAGCTGGGAATGTAAGCCCCATTTGACCCAGCTATTCCATTTCTGGGCATATTCCCAGAAGAACTGAAAACACCGTACCACAGTGATATATGTGTATGCATGTTTATAGCAGCACAATTTGTAATAGCCATATCTTGGAAACAACCTAAATGCTCTTCCATTGAGCAATGGATAAATAAGATGTGATATTTTTATACAATGGAATAGTACTTTGCTATAAAGAATAATCACACTGAGATATTTATAAATAAATGGATGCAACTTGAGACCATACTCATAAGTGAAATAAATCAAACTGAAATATGTAAATACCATATAGTCTCCCTCATGTAAGAAATGGTAAGAGTACATAGGATACAAACTCCTCAATAAATACAGTGAAAGGATAAGAATCTGCTAAAAGGGGAAAAATAACATCTCAGGGAAAAGGAGGAAAAAGAAAAAGGAAGAGAAAAAAATATCTAAAATTATATAAACACTCAATACAGCTAAGATGATTTTGCTACTAATTCTATAAGTTCTTAGAACAAAACAGTTAATGTTCATAGGATTGGAACGATTGTGCATGTTAGTGTCTGGTGATCTGAGAACTCTTGAAGATCATTATGTAAAACAGCAACCTTAGTTATGCTCATATCACCGTGTTTGGAAGGCCTATGTTGGTATGTTTTGAGTTCTTTGCTATTGTTATTTTATTTGTCTTGTTTCATATTTTTCTAGTAATTTATCTTGTTTTATTTTTCCCTCTAATACAAGAAGGATAGGTATACATGTAGAGACTTATACATGAGTAGAATTTCTCCTAAACAGTTTATGAGAACCGATTATATAATGCATGATGAAATGAACAGCTACTTTGAAAAAAAAAAGACATTATGGTATCCATTGCTGATTCCATATCATCATGATGTGAAATCCAGTAACGATACTATTCTTTTTTCAGAGTGATTATAGTCTGTTTTATATTGTTTAATTTCAGCATACATGAAGATATGGACAGGTATTTTGAAGAGAATGAGAGACATTATGGCAGCCATTGTTGATTTTCCTATTGTCTGGTTTTGAAGGCCAATAATGCCTTCATCATTCTGTTGTGATTAGTTCTATACTATTTTGTTTTGTATGAATTCATTGTATTTGAACATATGGACAACTATTTAGAAGAAAACAAGAGATATTATGGTAGCCAGTGATGATCTCCTGTTGTTTTGCTTTGAAATCTGTGTCCCTTACATTGTTTTCTTCTGATCTGCTTTGTTCTGTTATGTTTAGTTATACACTCTTTAAAATAAAATTTAAAAAGAAATAAATAAAAAATAAAACATAAATGACCTAAAAATAAAAGGAAGCAATATTTAGTTAAAAAACAAGGACCCTCAGAAAGGAAACATTTTATGTGTCTTTATCATTAATAAAAGTGTACTACAAATGATCTCTTAAAAATGCCTTTTCAAGCATTATAATTTTGTAGTTATCATAAATAAAACCACTTCATCTTAGTGTAAATAACATGAACAAAAGATTCTCATTATAAAAATACACTAGAGAAAAAATTTTAAAAGTTCATAACAAAATCATTGAAAAACAATAGCTAATACCTTATGTATTGTTATTTTCAAAGTAGTTACTGAGACTACAAGATATAAGCACAGAAATTCTCCAAATTGCATTACCACAAATCTATCCTTTCAATGAAATAAGATAAACTATCAGTAAAACTACTATGCATTTTTTTTTCCTTTTCCCTTCCACATATTGTGAAATGGGAAGAAATTGCCCTAAAGGAAAGAGAAACTAGGGTGGAGGAAATAGTACGATATCTTTTTATTTAGCTTAGTAACTTTCAAATGACTATACGTGATAAACTGGCAGAAGTAAGGTCTCTTCTGTAAAGTGAAGTCACTACTGTATATAATTGCTGATGTATTTTCTGTTATTAATCTTTACAATAAGACATTTTTTAATATAAAGAACAAGGTTATACTTTAATTTAAATTTAATTTAGAAACATTAATTAAAAAAAGAAAATTAAACTAAGCCATATTGGTCTAAGTCACTTTAGTTTATCCTTTATTCATCTAAGTTTAGGTTACATATTAGAAAAATAATTGTAGAAAATATTCAAATTTCTTGTATTGATCACTATAATGACATCTTGTCATATCCATTAAAGTGAAGCTCTGAGTTTAAGTATCTGTTAAACAATATGTCATTTAAACATCTCAAAAATTTAATTTTGGTCTCAAAAATTTAATTTAATTCTTTCTTTCTAACTTCCTATACCATCATTTTAAGTCCAGAAAATATCCTGAGGCAAATTGATCACACATGCCTCTACTACTCTTCCCTTCTACCATAAAGCAGTTTCCATAAAATATGATCCCATCTAAATATTGCATGGTTTCTCTTATATTAGAATCTCAAATTATAATAAAGAGCAAAGTAAAATGTAGATAATAGAAAGTATCAAGATGCATATTTTTTCAAATGTTAAGGGGTTCAATTGATAGCAGTGATATTAGGGGAATGAAACTCTCTACCTACTATGTCCGGAGCTCGTGTTCTCTAAAACTGAAGAATGAATTTTAGGAACAACGGAGGTGAAGAGTAGAATATATTTATTGGGAGAAAGAAAGCTTCTGTCTGAAGAGACACAGAAGGGGGTCCTGAGCGTGTTACCAAGGACTCTGTCTTTTCTAGGGACTTTTATAGAATAAAAACATGGGTTTGAGGTGGGGGAAGAATGGGAACTCACAAGGCAGATGGGCATAAGGTGGTACATAACTATAGTTAGCCAATAAGATCAATAGTTCAGGTAAAATTGATTACATTAGGGACAAATGGGAAAGCAAGTCATGTAGGAAGCCGGCAATCTTAAGGGGCAGTGACTCTTTCCTAGAGTGAGGGGAACTGTTTAGGGTATCAATCCTCAGGATATGGGTGCATTTGTTTGGCCTTTTGTCTTGAGGACGGCCTGGTCCACAGCAGCAGGCCTCAGCTTCCCTGGCAGTTGCTAGGTGTCTGCACTGGCTCCAGTGAGGACCTAGTCCTATCTCACGGCCTATAATATTTCTGACTAACACAGCTGCCTGCAACAGAAGGAGGAGGAGGAAAAGAGGTTTTAAAAAGCAATTACAATGTGTTATGTAAACATGCCAACTCCAAATAAGGACTGTAAATATTAGGAGCTGGAAACATGTATCAATCAATCAATCAATAAATTAAACCTGTGTCCCTAATACCTGTGTCCCTAAGTGGGCCACATTCCTCTCAATAATTATTCTTCTAAAGATGATTGCATGATTTAAATTCTCCCTGCAAAAAAACCTGTTTTTCATATGCAACCAATAAACTTGATAATCTTTATCCTACCTAGACGTAGCACAGTTATAGCAAAACTCTATGTACTCCCTCAATTCGTGAACTCATCCTGTTTAAAACTTAAAGAATTTATTTTCAGTATATTTTATTTATTTATTTACTTACTTATTTATTTGTCTTTTTGAGACAGGGTCTCATTATGCAGTTCAGGCTGGTTTTGTGCTCACTTTGTAGCCCAGGCTGGTTCTGAGTTTGCAATGATTCTCCTGCCTCAGCCTCCTGAGTGATGGGATTACAGGCATGAACCAGCATGCCCAGCTCAGTTTTATTTTAATGCAGAGTCCTTATTCCATTCATACATAACACTGTGGTTAAATGTGTGAGTCTGAAGCACAACAGTTTAGGAATAAAATTTAATTTGATTAATATTTTCTGAAAAATATGACATGATATTCTCATTTATGTTTTAGTAACAATAATATGCATTACAAATTAATGTTACTATTACCTATCACAAGTAATGTAGAACACCTAGCTAAGTGCCTAACATAGGAAGAATTGAACATGTGCTATCCATCATTTGTCTCAATTATTATGTTATTCTACTGTGTTTTTATCTCTCTAGGAGACAAACATGAAATGAGATATGAGATAAACATAGAATTACAAATTAAATAGATCTTCATTGGTAACCTGATTCTTATCTTTTACCTGTGTATTTTTTGGTAAGAGTCTTTTCTACTTTGATGCTCATAATGATGAATCAGTGACATGATCCATATGTAATAACAAACATAAAATATACCTTATCAAATGCCTGTTGAATAAACATATGAGTGATAGTCATTCATTTACATTGCAGCGCTAGTCTTAACATTTTGTAAAAGAACTTCACTAAATCTTTCTGCAAAGGTTTATTTATCACATATAGACAGTAGACTCTTCTAAGCCCCATAAATAATTTTGAATAAGCCTGGTAAGGACCCTTATTCATCTATGCAGTGTATATTATAACACTGGATGCCATTAGATTGGTTAATAGTTCTCTAGGAACAGTAGCAGGTGTCTCTGCTCAGACCTAAACTATAATTCACACTCATCTGGACATGCCTAAAAAATCATGATCCAGGCCCTCCTCAAATCTCTTTCATTGGTTTCTTTTAAATTATCCTGTTATCCTATCAATCTGCTGGAGACAGTGCTGACTATGGCCATGATAATAGCAAGGTCTAGAGGAAGACAGTAGGAAGACACTCAAGGCCAGCAACGAGAATGCAGGCAGAGTGATCTTTGGAACAAGCCCTGGGCAGCAGAGGCTCTAGATGTAAGTGGCAGGGCCACCAAGTATCCATGGGTCCAGGCTGAGAAGCAGGGACAAGTCCCGGGACAAAGCTATACAGTACCTGCTGCAAAGTGCAAAATCTGAAATAAGAAATGATGATTGAGGTAAACTCAGTCATGCAATCTAGAAAAACTTCTGTCATGGCAGGAACACACATTTTATTTAGGATTAGCAAAACAGGAGTTTTCTTTAGGATTTACATATTAGTCACTCTGCCACAGCCATCAAAAGAAAAATATTTATCAGATTAAATATGGATTTCAATAATCAAAATCTCATTATTGACTTCTCAAGGGGTAATCATAAATTATAAAATTACAAAATCATAAATATTCTGTTTTTTGTCTTTAAATAAAATATTATAATTTTAATATTATAATAAAATATTGTAAATTATAAATTATATAATTACATTATATAATTAAATTATATAATTACAATTAAATAATATAATTATAGTAAGTGCTAATAAAATTTTTCTTTCACTAATAAAATATAAATATAATTATATAATTATAAAATGAAGATCATAAAATCATAAAATTAATTATCTTGTACATACATATTTTTTATCTTTTCCCCTTTTTTCCTTTCCCCTCTCTCCCATCACAGTTTGTCTTTTCTTTTGAACAGTTTCTTCCCAGTTCATCGTATCTATTGCACAATTTGGATCTTATTTACTCATCAAGTTTCATGCAAATTGGCACAACAACTGTGGAAATCAGTATGGAAATTCCTCAGAAAACAAACTGGGGGTGCCCTTTGACCCAGCTATTACCCTTGTAGATCCTTCCAGAAGAGTTAAAAGCATTACATACCACAGTGGTATATGCACACCCATGTTTATAACAGCGAAATCTGGAAACAGCCCATGTGTGCATCGAAAGATGAATGCATACAGAAATGTGGTATTTATATACCAGGCAGTACTTTTGTGGCTTAAAGAAAGATAAACGTTGAGTCCTGTGTAGGAAAATGGAGGCATCTCGAGATCATAAGTGAAATAAAACAGACAGGCAAGTTTAACTATCACATCATTTCTCTCATTTGCATTTCTCTTATTTGCATGATAGAGCACAGATACTGGGGAGTAGGAAGAACGTGTTCTAATGGGAAGGAGAACAAGGGAGGGAAGAGGGGGAAGGAAGGAAGGAAGGAAGGAAGGAAGGAAGGAAGGAAGGAAGGAAGGAAGGAAGGAAGGAAGGAAGGAAGGAAAATGGAAAAAAGAATGGAAAGAAAAAAATGAAAACAAACTTTTGTGAATGGGGAAGGGAAGAAGGGTTGAAGAGGGGCGGGGAATGGCAAAAAATAATTATGATACATTAGGTACAGGCTCACATTCCCTATGATGCATGTGATCAATATGTATGATAAAAATACACTAATAAAAAAGAAATTTAAAAAATGAAATAAAATTCATTCTATGAAGCAAACAGAATGTGTATTATGGCCAAGTAAATAGAGTATACATTAATGAATTGACTGCATGTCTCTAGATATATGATTTTTCTAATAGACTCTGTTGTAGTAAAAGAACTCATAAATAAAAATTGAAGCAACGTTGTTGACTGTACAAGGAACTAACTTGAAATGGAAGATAAAAGTTAATGGTCACTAAAACACTTTTAGTTCATAAAATATGCTTATTTAACTCTTGGAATCACTAACAATTAGAAACCTGCATTATTATGCTGGACTAACATTCAGCTAACCTACGGAGCTACAGTTCTTTCTGCAAAATCCCTCAGTGAAGAAAGAAACCACTCTTGAATAGGAGTCATGTGTAGATTTGATTTTAAGAATTGTGCGGTATATCTGCAGTACAGCTATGTGGAGAGAAGAATGTTGGAAGAGAACTAATTCTAAAAACAAACTGAAACCCTGTGGCATTCTTTCCAAAGAGAGATAAGACACAACCTCATGAAGTTTTTGAAGGAAATAAAAGTCTCTTGCTACTTGACATTAAATTTTCAACAGCAAATGTCTCTGGCTGTGTTCCAAGCTAAGTAATTATATTTGTCCATATCATGGCACTTGGTGATTTTATGCTTCTTAACACATCCTGTGTGTGCAATTTCACCTTTTACTTTAAAAAAAAACTAATGCTAAAATGATGAAATCTGTGAAAATCAGAAAAAAAGCAACCAAATAAAATTAAAAGAAAGCTAAATATATCTAGGAAAGACAGACTGCATTATATAAATACATAACCCTTGATTTTGAATGACCTTTACATTTTATAAGAATGACTTACACACACTTAAAAAGAAAAAAAAAAGAATTACTCTAGTTTGAGCTTTAGGCTCAATAATTCCTATAGATTATTTTTTTTAATCTAGTAAAAAAGGGAAAGAAAAATCTACATCAGTGAATACTAATGGGCGGCCTGTAGCCAGAAAGTAACATCTTTCAGTGTAAAATATTTTAGTTTAAATTTATGAGACAAAAACTCAATCCATTCCTTCTTTCCTCATTCCCCCTATCCCAGTTACTTTGCCTCTTTGAGCAGTTTCTTCCCCTTACAGAGTATTTATTATAGATTTTGGATCATTCATATCTTTCAGTTGCTTATGCTAGGTATTATATAGTATCAATATCTATATCTGGTCATCTAAGCAACCCTTCTGAAGGTAACAATATGCATTATTACAACTATTGTCAAATTCCTATCATCTTGTTTTGTAAACCTATACTGTTATTGTTTTGGGTTTGTTGTGGTTTGTTTGTCTCTTTTGCTTTTTGCTTTTCTTTTCTGTGTTTTTTCTCTTAAATGAAAAAATAAAAATAAACCCTCAGTACAGCAATGATGAGCCTTTTAGAGGTGAGTGCCCAAAGTGTAACCCAAAAGCTATCTATTTATTGTGAAGCACCAACACTACAAGTGAATCTGAATACAGAGGTTCTAGGCTAGAAAGAACAACTTATTCCTTAATATCTTTTGTCTTAAAAGAAAAACAAATAGCACATATGCCTACAGTTTTACCATCACTGGTCTAGGCTATTCTGGATTTCCTTGATTCCATAAACTAAAGGCTGGTTATTAAGCATGAAGCTGAATAATTCCACAAAAACCTTCAGATGTCTTATTAATCTAGCATCAAAGATACTGTGATTGAATTGTTTCTAATTGCTCAATCAATTTTCCATTTATCTTGATTAATGCACAGATCTGAAAAAATAATTTACTTCCATGTATCTTTCTTTCAGTTAAAATTTACTATTGTGATTTTTCACATTATTTCCTTATGTTTAAAAATGTGTCTACAGACAGTTACTGAAATACCCTCCATGTTGGCACTGCATCATAGCTATTTGCACATAGAACCTTCAAATTTCTTCATCTGAAGTGCACAATAAATACATTGCCTTCAAAAATCATAAATAGCAGCAGCATAATCTCAATTTCTGAAATCTGAAGCCAATAAAATCATAGAGGAATCATTTATCTCGCTTCTCAGAGTTAGGATGTCAGCTTATTTATATTTTTAAGAGCAGCTGTGATTTAAATTCAAGCACATAAATGTGAGAAAATCCACAAAATACTAGAAAAAAATTTAGCCCAGACAAATACAAAACAAATATTGAAAGCAAGAGAACCTTCAATCATGGCTCTTTTCTCCATCAGCAAAATACCTGAGCTAATCACATGGTACATTTACCAAGCTGTCAAACTTGTCAGGCTGTCTTAACCTATGATTTTCAAACAAAGCAATCCCTGATAACCTGGAAGGGAAAGATTGAAATAAACTTTCATATTTGATAGCTTTTATAGGAGTACTATAGGTAACCAAGAAAATTTAATTTATTTTAAGAAGGAGTCTTAAAAATCTTTCCATGGTGCCTCACATAGAACTGAGCACAGAGATTTAAAAGAAAATAAAATAGTTTAATTGAATTGAAATGTGTTTCTTAAGACTATTAAAAGCAAACAACTATAAATGTATTTATTCATCTGATACTGTAAGGTCATCACCTAGAGCAATAAAATCAATAAATAGAATAGAGAAATGTACAAAAGCATAAATGCAGTTTGAATATAATCAGAAGCCTCATGAAAAAAATGATAGTCTCCCTACATTTAGCATACAAAGGGTGCATTAAGTTATCAATTTCTCATTTTTTATTTGAATAACTGACATTACCTGAAAATAAACCTGGATCATACATTTCATCTGTTTCAAGATGACTCAGCTGTGAATTCAGAAACACTTACAGTGTGAAAAGAAAGGGATTGCAATTAGCTCTAAGATATAATACTGTCTCAATGAGCCTTTCCTTAATAGCATGTTACTTGAGACTCATGACAGAACCAAAATCTTGCAAGTGGAGAAAAATAGCCAGACATCTTTGGAAGTTTACTTGGGCAAATATAAAATGGATAAAATCCAAACATTAAACAGCATGAGAAAAATATTCCTTGCATTTTCCTGATTATCTATATACATAACTGAAGAAAATAGAGTTAATAAAGGTCACAAAAATTTAAATATATTGGAGAAATAAATGCATATCCCTTTAAGAACAGATAAGCATGATTAGTAAAATGGTTCTACTTTCTGTTACTATCACTGTGATGTGTAAGTTTTTTAGTATGTTGCTGGATTTTGTGTATACTATTGTGTAGAGGAGTTTTACATTCATATTCATAAATGAGATGAAAGTATATTTCCTCACCTTGTAAAATCTCATCTGATTTTTTTTATGTACAGCCCCATGAAATGAGTTGGGAAGAGCCAGGCCTGGTGGCACAAGCTTGTAATCCCAGCACTCAGGATGCAGAGGCAGGAGGATCTCTGTGAGTTTGAGACTAGTCTGGGGTACAAAGTGAGCTCAAGGCCAGCCTGAACTACATAGTGAGGCCCTGTCTCAGAAAGACAAAAAAACACCACTAACAAAAAATACCAAATTAATTGGGAAGTGTATTGCCCCTTACATATTTTGTAAGAGTCTGTGAAGAGTTGAAGGAAGAAGAAAAAACAAAACAAAACAAACAAACAAACAAAGAAAAGAAGGAAAAAAATGGGAACAAAACTTCTGTAAATAAGAAGGTGGAGAGGGTTTGAAAAGAGGGGAGGGGAATGGGGGAAAAGGAAGAATCAAGATGTATCATGTACAGGTCCAAATTTCCTATGATAAATGTGGTCATTATCTATATTTAAAATGTACCAATAAATTTAATTAATTAAAAATCACAATTACATGATAATTAATTAAAATTAATCAGAAATAACATGAAATACATTTTGGAGATACTGTATTGTATAAGTTTCTATGCTGAGAAGAGGAAATACCGACTTTACTTTTAAGGTTCATTTTGATGTTTTTCATATATTTTAGAAAATAATTTTGCACATTTCAACTTGGAAATACATGTAATTTTCAAAGGTTATTTTCTCATGTCTAGAGAGAGAATATTGAAATATGCTCTAAATGATTCCCTTAACTCTGATGGGTACTCAAGATAATAACCAGATTTGACTTCTAAATTTAATCATATATCTTGATAGATTTTAGATGGTTTTCATTTTCAATATGTTTTTCATTAAGGATATATAATATGATTATACTGGATGGCTCAAAATGTCCTCTGTAAAAGGACAACCAGGGTCACAGCAGTAAAACAAGTTGGATTTATTGTCCACTGCCAGGAGGGAGAAGGTGCATGTAAAGAAACACTGTCTGAGCAATACAGGATTGGAAAGAATTTGTTGCAAAACTGGACCTTAGCTATGTGATTTGAGAGAGATTTTGAATAAGTAAGAGTTTGGTCTGCATCAAATGCTATGGGAACACTGGATAGTTCTTACCCAGAAAAAATTAATACTAGAGCAAGGGTGAAGCTATAATTGCTAAAGAAATAGCAGTCACTCATAGTAGCTGGAGCAGGGGAATCCTTCATAATTTTAGAATGTGCACAGTGATTTCAATCTTCTCTGAGACAACATCATGAGTTGTTGATATTACTTGTCTTTTTTCACCATAGGCAGAAAGTGACTTTGTCTGAAATCAGGATTTTTTTGTTTATATCCAACAGAAGAATGCAGTGGTCTAGTTGCAAGTACTGGCAAAACTAAAACTATCAAGGCATAAATGAACAAAACCATAAGGATTTGCCGGGGCTTATATTCCCTTTCTCGGGAGTAAATTTTGTAACACATTGGTCTCCGAATCAGAAGCTATTAAAATTAGAATCAAAGAACCACAGTGATATAAAGCAGCTTTCTGAAGCTTTTTTTTTCTTTGTTACCTAAGATAAAATATATTTAAACCACTGCATGATCCAGCAGGAAAGATTCAAGGTAAATTATAAGGTTCTGACTACGTCTCATGTTTGAGCAAACAGTAAATATAGTCCGAAATGTGAGCTGATTGCAACCGTGCATGTCAGATAATTTGTCTGTGAAAAAGTAATGACTTTTTAATAATGTGACAAATATTATTTCCAAGTCTTCAAGTCAGCACTAAAGATTGAGGGCCTCTGTTTATATTCTAATCCTTCACTTGGCTCTATACTATCAATTTCCTGAGTTTCCTGTTAACCTTAGAGTTTTAAAGCCACTTTTGGGAATTAATCAGCTGTTTGTCCTTTAAAGCAGTGAAGTCCACCTAAATGCAGACTTATCTGAAGACCTGCTTTTGAAGAAGAGCCTGTGTTTTTAAAATTTACACATTTCTTATTCAAAAAACTGTATTTTATTATAAAATACATTTTTATTTATATCATTTTATTGAAATAACCTGGAACTGGCACTGAGAAATTCAAACTATTCAGCAAATCCACTGAGGTTCATCGTGCTTTTTAAAATATATTTTATGAAACTTTTGAAATTTTGAAATTTTATAATGTTTTTAACTTACTATGTAAGCCAGAGCTTATTAAGTAGCTATTTGGAACTACTTGGTATGCAATGCAAAAATTTTGCATGAGTTTATGCAGCTATAAGCAGGGCAAAAATTGTTGGCTTTTCTGACACCATCTGAAAAACACAGATCTGTCCCATGAAGCACACTGACTGGTAACGTGTGCAGAACTTAGTCATCAAATAAACCTGAAATAAGGGTGATGGGGAGGGGGAGGCGGCACGAGGCCTCTGGTAAACAGGATTCACATGAAGAAGGTGAATCTCAAGGTTAGAGTCATTTATTCATTCTCCTCTAAAGCTAAATCTGATCTCTGAAATGATAATAGCCAACAAAGATACCAAAGAAGTCTCAGCATCCAAACTCTGAAGCAACTGAATCAAAAAAACTTTTTACCAATTCAATATTCCCAGAGTTTCAGATTCAGACCTGAGGTTACAATTCATTCTTACAAATGCATTTAGATGGAAAAGATAAATGGGTCCTTTCAGATAAATTAATATGAAATGATATATGACATGACTTGATATGATATATGATATGATATGATATGATATGATATGATATGATAGGATTACTGTGAACATTCTCCTTACAATAACATTCACTTTTACAAAATCTTTAAAAACTGCACTGTTCAAGAAGTATAAATCAAGCCTTGTAATGTGTTGAGGAAAATGACTCGGAATTAAAATCATTTTGCTCTTTATTCATATCTTTTTTACTCAGAAAAAGAGACCATCATATGTTTAATCATCTGTGTCTGGTCTATTTTACTTAACATTATGGTCTTAAGGTACATGTGATTTGTGTCTAGTTGTCACCCCACAGCCTCATGTACTTGCAGATGGGGCTTTTTTGGAGGTAATTGAATCCAGAGTTTGTGATTGAATCATGGTTTAGTTCTGGGATTAAGGGTGCTAGGACTAAGGGTGGGTGATTTCTTGATCAGCCCATTGTTTGGATTGGCACTGCCCTAATCTCAGCAGTACAGATAAGATAAAAGGGGAAAAAGGGACTTGTTTTTCTCCTCCTCGCTTGTTGTTTTTGCCATCATCTGCCAGCATGAACAGTTCACCCTCTGCCATGTGCCACTCTACCTTGGAGCCACCAATTGTGAAATGAGACCTGCACAAACTGTGAGCTAAAGAAACCTTTCCTTCCTTAATATTAGACATCGGATATTTTATCTCAGGGATGAGAAAAAATATTTAAGACAATGTATTATTCATTTATTTTTCATGGCTAAGTAGTACTCCACTGCGAATATCTGCTATATTTTCTTTATACATATATCTGTTTATGGGTATGCAGGCTCCCAAGATTGAGATATTATAAGTTGTACTGCTATAAACATAGGTAGGCATGTATCACTGTAATATGATATATTTAATGCTTTAAGAAAAACACCAAGAAGATGTGTAGCTGTGTCAAATACAACTTCTATTTTTTTTGAGAGTCTCCCTACTGATTTCCATGGTACTTGTGCTAGTTTGCTTCCCATCATCAATAGAGGAAGATTATTGTTTCTCCACAATCAGTATTTGTCATTGTTTTTTGTGTTTTCGATGCTAGTTATTTCTTTACGTGTTTTCACCTGTACTGCTCTAATTGAGCATTTATTCATGTACCTTTTGGCCATCTGTACTTCCTCTTTTAAGAAGTGTCCATTCTTTTCCATTTTCTGTTGGGTCTTTCATTTTTGGGTGACTAATTTTTTATGGTGTTCACTGTATGTTCTACTTACTAGTTCCATGTTGAGGAATAGCTAGCAAAATCTTTCTCCCATTCTGCAGGTTATGCCTTACTGCTGTTGCTTGCCTTCACTCTCCTCAGTTTTTCTTGGATTTCTATCTTTCCTCTGAGCTCTTTATTGATTCCTGGAACTATTTCTCTTTCTTTTTCCCGAGTTGTTGCTTCTCAGATGTCTCAGTTCCAGGTCTCCAGGGGCTGTGATTTGCTGCTGGCTTTTACTCTGCTGTCTTAACTGTAACCTTTAATTTACCAAGGGAGGTGATCTCACCCTGCTGGGATGTCACATTGTCATAACTGCTTTGTAATAGTATTTTTTTTAATTTTCTTAGGATACTAACCTTTGATTTATCCTGCATTACTATTTTTTATGTAAGATTAATTTAGGTATAAATTGATCACTCTATTATATAATCTGTAGGCAAAGTTTTTTGAATCTTTTCAAATATCCAACTGAAGATGTCATTATATTCATCAAAGTTATACATGAATTTGTGAATAACTGATTTAGGTATAACAGTAAGTTGTCCCTTCTAAAATCATGGAATATCCTTGAGAAGTCAAGACCTTCTATGCCTTTTATCTTCACAACATGCCAATAATCAAGTAACTTACTATATAAATGAATGTTACTGTTATTAGTATGATTGTGTTATATTTTGTATTCTATTTTCTAGATGACCATCAAAGTTCTGAAGTTCTCACTTGACTTGCAAGCTGCCAACACAATAGCCTACCACAGTTTATAGATGTTATCAGGATGCCTGTGACTACTGGTTTGGAAAAAAAATAGAACATTTTATTATCCATAGCAATAACATTAACCAGAATATCAGTATACTGCGTTTGTACTCACTCTTGGGCTCCAGTCTCCATGCGAAATTACACAAAGGGTCAGGTAATGGTTGCACAAACAATTTTTGAGGTGCAGTGAAGTGCAATGTTTAGAGAAGAACCCTGAGTTTAGAGAACACAAAAATTTTTAATGGAAACTGGACAAATCTGTCCTTATTCTGAGCACAAACATCCATATAAAGATACTCTGGAACAAAGATAACCTCTGTTTCTGGCCACAAAGTACAGGAGACTGTCATAGAGAATGATCTGTCTGCAGTTTTCTTTTTTCTGCTGGTGTAAAGAATTGAAGGGGTGTTTCTTAAGGTCGTCTTCTGTTCAGGCAACTTGTGAGAGTCATTTCTTTCCTTGTTGTTGGTCTGCTGATTCTGTACTTGTTTTTT
>PVLA01012238.1:0-46215 GCA_004027455.1 Hydrochoerus hydrochaeris | reverse complement strand
CAAGCCCTGAAAGAAAATAACCTCCAACCCAGAATGATGTACCCTGCAAAACTGTCTCTCAAAATTAATGGAGAGACAAGATACTTCCATGACAAAGAGGAACTGGGGGAGTTTGTGACCACCAATCCAACCCTGCAAAGAATACTGAAGGACATTCTAGAGAGAGAGAAGAAAACCACCAGGGTTCCAGGAATAATGGAAGAAAGTCCTCAAAGAAAGGGGCAGACAGTGGAATGAAGGAGAAAATCAAACAAATAACAGAAAAATAGCATGCAGAGATAAAACAGAGAAGATTGATATATCACTGTTTTATCTTGACTGATTTTATTTGAATCTGGTAAGCTTGAGAGTAGGGGCAACTACTCTGAAGATGACAGGATTCAATAGGATACCCATTCTGGTTTGATTGTTATCTGCCTTTGAAGTCCTATAATGTCTCCAATGTTTAGATTTTATTAATAATGTAAAGCAATGCTAAGTTTATATTATATTTGATAATATAGACAATTTTATTGAAAATAACTAGAGACATCATAGTGACTACCGTAGATCACCTAATGTTGTGTATTTGTATGTTCTTTTCATTTCGTATTTCTCTAGGAATTTGTATTGCTGACTTGTTTTGATTTGTTTTCCCCTCTAGTACAGAAAGGCTAGGTACATGTGTAGAGACTTATACATGTGTAGAACTTCAAAGTAGTTTATGAGAATGGATTATAGTTATTGAAAAGGAAAAAAAGGAAAAGAGAATATTCTAAAGGATATAACTGCATGTATGTTTGAGTGTGTGGAATTAATAACCATGTTGCTAAAGTGTTAGTTGGATGGATGAGCAAAACTGACTGCAGTCTCACTGTTTGGATGTCCACTTTGTGGACTTTAGTTTTGTAACTTGAACAACTGCATCTAAGAGGAAAGTATATAATTATCAACTAGTGATTTTTACTGGTTAATATTTTTGGGTTTTTTTTGTTTTTTTGTTTTGTTTTTGAGATTTTGTATTGTTTCTACCCTCTTTCCATTTCAAAATTTTTTCATTAAATAAAACAATTTAAAAAAAGCAAGAGGAGGAAAAGAAAGTGCTCTATAAGAGATAACTGTATGTATACTTAAGTATGTAGGATTGATAACCATGTTACCATGTTCGTGATTTGATGGTTTGCATTGAGAAGTCTGCTGTATCTTCATTTACATATTTTGTTCTTTTGTATTTGCTGCTGCATCTTCATTTACATATTTTGTTCTTAGATTATAAATCCTCTTGTCATCTTCTAGCCTTTGTATTGTTGCTTCCTGTTTCCTTGTTATTTTTAAGAGATCCTTCCTTTTGCAATCATATGTTGCAAATCTACAAGTTTTGAAAGTTTGTCTTTAGTTTCTGTTAAAAGGTTTTGCCAGGTTTCAATGGAGTTTTTAATTTCCTTTGGATCCGTTTCATATATTCTAGGTTTTGTTTATATTCTTCATCAAAGGCTTCTCTCCTTTCTCTGGGTTTCTCTATTCTTTCATTTGTGTCTATTAGAGGATTACCCAGGACTTGTTTTATTAGTCTTCTTATATCTTGCTTCACCTGAGTTAGAATTTCAGATTTAAATTCAATGATGAGGTCACGGATGTATTTCTTTATTTCCGAAGAGGCTGTCTCTGACATTACAGGTTTGCTGCTCTCAACCTCCTCTGCATTTACCTCTGTTGAACTCACTTTCCCTGTTTCTGCAGTTGGGGACCTTTTGCTCTTTCTCTGTCTTGTCATGTTTTCAGCCCCCTTCTGACGGGTGGGTGGTGGAGGTCTCTTGGCCTTTTGTTTTGCTTACAGTTTTTCTGCAGCACACTTGCTAGGGAAGTACCGCCCCTCAGTCTGTAGCAGATCTGTGAGTTGCATGCTGAGAGCTGGCTCCTCCCCCTATGCCACTCAACCAGTTTATGCTTCAACAGGTTTGTGTGTTCCCTGGGGATGCCACTGGCCCAGGAAAGCCTCTTCCCTGGCTATTGGGTTTCAACCAGGGGTGTGGCCCAGCCCGAGCAGATCCCACCAATCTGCTTTGGACTAGGAGTCATCAGCAGACACTGCCTAGGGCCCTGATTCAAGCTGGCCCTGTCCAACTCCAAAATGTTGCCCAGCCAGTCCTCCCGGTTTGGGGATTCCAGTTCCCATCACTCACCAAAGTTTGCACAGCTCAACTGGCTGTTTTCACTCCCCGTCTCAGGGCCTCCCGCAGCTGAGGGTCTGGAGATAACCAACCCCCACTCTTGGCAGGGCCGTGATCTCAGGTCAATCGTGAGTCACCTGACTTTAAGACGTGCCAGTACAGCGATTACAGCTTGCTCAGCTCCAGCCCTCTGTCTGTGCTTCTTTTTCTTTTTATTTATCCTCAGTTTCTTCCTGGGTCATGAGAATTCCTCTCCTTTTGTCTGGCTTTCTCCATGTTGCCAGATTCCAGCATGTGAGTTGTTTTTAGTTTTTTTTTTCCTCAGAGAAGCTCTCTTATCATGCCGCCACTCAGTTGGCCATCTTGCAATCTCCTGCACCTATATCTTTTATAGTGCTTCTTATTTCCTCTTTTTTTTTTTACAATAGCAATTATACATTTTTAAAATTTTATTTAAAGAGAAACAAAAAACAAAACAGAAAAAGGGTAGCAACAATACAGAATTCTAAAAGAAAGAAAAAAAAGGAAAATGAGAAAAAGCCCCACTAAGAAATCAGTAGTTCATAAATTACATACTGTCATCCTGGATGTAGCTGTTCAAGTTACAAAGTTAAATGGTACATAGTAAACATTCCAACAGTCAGACTACAAACAGTTCTGCTCAAAGATCCAACAAAGATTCAGCAGTATGGTCATCTATTTTACACACTCAAACATATATGCAGTTATATCCCTTAGAGCACTTCCTTTTGCTCTCTTTTTTACAATAGCAATTGCACATTTTGGTTTTATTAAACTTGTAGTTCTTATTTGCTTTTTACACTAGAGACACAATATGATATTTATAATGAGGATAGTCTCAAGTTGTCTCCATTTACCTATGAAGGCCTCAAGTTGATCATTTTTATAGCTGAGTAACATTCCACTGTATAAAAATTCCACATCTTCTTCATCCACTCTGCAGTTGATGGGCATCTTGTTTCTTTCAAGGATTTAGCTATCACAAATGGTGCAGCTATGAACATGGGTGCACACATATCACTGTAATACAAACTTTTCATTTCTTTGGGCAAATACCCAGGAGGGGAATAGCTGGATAGAATGGGGTTCCACTCTGAGTCTTCTGAGAATTCTCCATATGGATTTCCATAATGGTTGCACCAGTCTACATTCCCACCAACAGTGGAGCAGTGTTCCTTTTTCCCGGCAGCCTCGCCAACATTTGTTATCGGTTGATTTCTTGATGGTAGCTATTCTTTCAGGAGTGAGGTGGAATCTCAATGCTGTTTTAATTTGCATTTCTCGAATGACCAGTGACGGTGAACATTTCTTCATGTATTTATTTGCCATTTGTATATCTTTCTCTGAGAACTGTGTGTTCATCTCAGATGCCCATTTTTGGAGAGGGTCTTTGAATTTGGGGTGCTTGATGTTTTTTAATTCTTTATATGTTGTGGACACAAGTCCTTTGTCTGAGGGGTTGCTGGCTAAAATTCTTTCCCACTCTGTGAGTTTTCTTTTCACTCTGTTGGTGATTTCCTTTGAAGTGAAGAAACTTTTCAACAATATGATATCCCATTTGTTGATTCTTTGAAATGTTTCCCGTGCAGTTTGTGTTTTGTTCATGAATTCTCTGCCTAACCCTATGTCTCCAAGACTTCTACCTACCTTGTCTTCCAGTAGATTTAGTGTTTCTGTTTTAATATTGAGGTCTTTGATACATTTAGATTTTAGTTTTGTGCATGGTGATAGGCTTGGATCTAGTTTCAGTCTTCAGCATGTAGAGAGCCAATTTTTCCAACACCATTTATTAAAGAGATTATCCTTCTTGCAGTGGACATATTTAGCCCCTTTGTCAAATATCAGGTGGCTTAGTGTCTTTGTAGTTGTGCTTGCATCTTCTAATCTGTTCCACTGATCCTCAGGTCTATTTCTTTGCCAGTACCATGCTGATTTTATCACTGTGGCTTTATAGTACTGTTTCAAGTCAGGAATTGAGATGCCTCCTGCCTTGCTTTTGTTGCCTAGAATTGCCTTTGCTATTCTAGGTTTCTTCTGTTTCCAAAAGAAGTTTAGTAGTGTTTTCTCTAGATCTGTGATGTATGCCAATGGTATTTTGATTGGGATTGCATTAAATCTGTGTAACAGTTTGGGGAGTATGGCCATTTTCTAAATGTTGGTTCTTCCTAACCAAGAGCCAGGAATGTCCTTCCATTTTCTAATATCCTCTTCAATCTCCTTTTTCAGCATAGTACAACTTTCAGCATATAGGTCTTTTACTTTTTTCGTTAGGTTGATTCCTAAGTATTTCATTTTTTACATGTTGTTGTTAAGGGTGATATTTCCATAATGTCTCTCTCAGTGAGTTTTTTGTTTGTGTACAGGAATGCTATTGATTTTTGAGCATTGACTTTGTATCCAGCTACATTGCTGAACTTGTTTATTACCTGTAGTAGTCTTTTAATGGAGTTTTTTGGGTCTTCTATATAGAGCATCATGTCATCTGCAAATAGTGATAATTTAGCTTCTTCCTTTCCTGTCTTTACTCTTCTTATTTCTCTCTCTTGTCTGATTGCCCTGGCTAGTGTTTCCAGAACTATGTTGAAAAGGAGTGGTGGTAGTGGACATCCTTGTCTGGTTCCTGATTTTAAAGTGAAAGCTTTCATTTTTGTCCATTTAGTATAATGTTGGCTGTTGGTTTGTCATAGATGGCCTTTATAAGGTTGAGGTAGACACTGTGTATTCTGAGTTTCTGAAGGGTTTTTATCATGAACATGTGTTGGACTTGGTCAAAAGCTTTTTCTGCATCTATAGAGATGACCATGTGGTGTTTGTTTTTGGCTCTGTTGATGTGATGTATTACATTTATTGATTTGCATATGTTAAACCATCCCTGCATTCCTGGAATGAACTCCACTTCATCAGGATGTATAATCTTCTTGATGATTTGCTGCATTTTATTTGTGAGTATTTTGTTGAGAATCTTTGCATTAATATTTGTTAGTGAGATTGGCCTATAGTTCTCTTTTTTGGTTGGATCTTTCTCTGTTTTTGGTATCAGAGTAATACTTGCCTCCAGGAATGATTTAGGGAGGATTGCTTTTTTCTTAATTTCATTGAGAGTTTAAGGAATATTGGCATCAAATCTCTAAATTTCTTGTAGAATTCAGCCATGAATCCAACAGGACCTGGGCTTTTCTTTGTTGTCAAGTTTTTAATTACATTTTCAATTTCAATAGCTGATATTGGGTTGTTCAAAATTGCTATATCTTCTTGGTTGAGCTTTAGTAGTTCATATGTTTCCAGAAATCTGTCCATTTGCTCTGTGTTTTCCACTCTATGTGAGTAGAGATTTTCAAAGTAGGTATTCATGATCTTTTTAATTTCCCTGGGATCTGTAGTAATTTCTCCCTTTTCAGTTCTTATTGTATGAATTTTTTTCTTTGTCTTAATAGGTTTAGCTATGTGTTTGTCAATTTTGGAATATCAGTCTTCAGGATGTGTGTACATTTGTTTGATTGTTTTGTCTTGAGGCCTGACTCACCTGGGAGGTATCTTTCTGCCCTACCATTTCCAAGGTATCTGGTCTTCTGCACTGACTTCTCCAAGGGCTTATCCCTGTCCCCCTGCCTATAATATTTCTATCCAACTCAGTTGCCTGTATAACTATACTACTTCCCCAGATATACATATGTCCCCTTAATTTCTAACTCTAAGATGCTCTTCTAAGAGGCTCCTCCTTCCACACTTACCCATCACAAAGAGGCAGGAAAGAATCAAAGGGCCAGAAAGAATGTAGACATATACTCAGGTTAGGATCAAAGACAACCATACAGCCAATCAGATGGTAACAAGTTCCATGTGCCCATATTGGGAAAAGAAATCTCTAGTCCTACATAAAAAGGAACTGAGGACAAAAACCCAGGAGTATCCACTTTTTTATGCTTCTTATTCTTCCAGAGTAGCTATCTTCTTTTTTTGCCCCTTTCCTTCATTTAAAACATCTATTTCATTAATTATTTAAACTTTAATTCATTACTGTGCCAAAAATTGATGATACTGGTACTTCATGGTCCAGCATAGCAGTGGCATGGCATGACATGGTGTACACCCTTTTTCCATATGTGACAACTTCAGATCACTTACAAAGGAAAACAGAGGCATATTCTTCCCCTTGCTGCTCTCACATGGTGGGATACACTAGGCTCCTCTACTCTCCAGTTCCCTGCACCTCCCTGGTAACTAATATCAGAAAAAAGTTAAAAGATTTGAAGCAGGGAAAGACAACAGAAAAAGAAGTAAAGCCTTTTGGCTAAGTTTACCAGAGTTGAGGTCTCCATAATCTGCACCCCTTTATGTATCTCATCTGGATTACCAAGATAAATGTTGCCAGGTGAGGTCTGAGAAGTTACTGAGACTGCCCAGGGATCCTATCCCAGCCTTTTAAAATATATTGAAAAGAATTTTCAGGACATGTCAGTAAAGGAAGGATGAGACATTTCCTTAGTACTCACTCAAGAGTGGAGTGCTGGTGCTCAGAGAAAATGAGATCCATTAAAAGCTGGAGTTGGGGATATTTAAGGGATGTCTTCAAGATGGGTGATCAAGGATATGTATTCTGTTTGTCAAATGTAAATTGTCTACATGTGTTTGAATTTGAGATATGCTGCCCAGCAATACTTCTGGTTCCTGAGAATAAAAGAACCATAATTTACAGGTGAAAAGAATAGGCAAAGAGTCTAGATTTACAGGCTTATTGCAAATGGAACTTTAGAAAATTTTTTCCTTTGGTGAGTTTACTGGAAGCAAAAAGACTCGAATAACTTTTGTGTTTTAAAGGTGCAGTTTTTGTTAAAAGTACAATTTTAAAATCTAATTTTTTGTCTTCTATCTATCTAGTTTTCATCTCATTTGTACTTCCCCAGTATTGATCTTTTTAATGTAATCTTTAGCTGTCTGTATTTTTTTTGTGTGAAATATCTATTCATATCAAATCTGTTGTCCATTTCATTGATTGAGTTACTTTATAAATTATTAGTTGAAACAGCTCTTTATATATTCCATATACAAGTCCCTTAACACTAAAGTGATTTATAACAGATTTTCCACCCTATGTGTTTTCTTTTCATTTCTTTGTATTCTTTGATGTGCAAAAGTTTTTATTTTCATGAAGTCTAATTTATTTATTTGTATTTTTCACTTTTGTTTTAGATATCTTATCTAAGAAATGATTACCTAATCCAAAGTAATGGAGATTTTCTCCAATATTTTCTTCCAAGTGTCTTACAATTCTATTACATGTAGGGCTATGATTGTTGTTAATCTTTGTATATGGTGTGAGATAGGGGTATTGCTTCATTTTTTGCTTATGACTATCCATTTTTGCCTATGCCATTTGTTTAAAAGTTTTTTTGCACTATTGAATTTTCTTAGCACCTTTGTAAACAAGTTGTTTTAAACAAATGCATCAAGTGTGAGAAAGAATAGTACTGACATACAGTATAAAAAACACATATAGAATTTATTGCTCAGGTTAATGGCCAAATGGGTACCTTTTTAAAGAGTCTATTTATAAACAACTTATGGTTTTATCTGTACCATTTCTCACATGTGGGTATAATACTCTTGGAGCTACAGAGAGCAACAAGATGTTCCTAATTCCTAAGATCTAAGACTGAGCCAAACTATTATGGCAGAATCTCCATTCTCTTATCTTTAAAATGAAAAATGATCAAATGATACCTTTTACTGTCACTGTGTAGATCAGGAAAAAGTGATGAGGTCATGTGCTTAGGAGAGCATTTGGTATTTTTTTATGTGCCCCATACGTGTTAGTTACATTCTTATATCCTAACCACCCATTCTGGTCACTCTACTCACATAGGATGTCACTACACCTTCCTTTACACTCTTCTCTCCACCATTTTACCATGGTCTACTTCTAGGAAGCTATTTCAAGGAAATTTATATGGTTTGCCATGTAATTCTGTGACCTAAGAGACCAAGATGGTGTCAAAGGTAACAGGAAGATGATGTCAAAGATAACAACTGTGTGAAATTCCCTTTAGAAATGAGAATTTAGAAGGTAACAATGAACCTGCTTCCAACCCTATTTAAAGTTAGAATCAAATCAAGCCCTATTTTCAGGGTTTTAATCTGTTTCTCTACCTCCATGTTTCTATCTCAACCTCCCAGGCTATTTCTCTACATCGTCTAATTTAATCCCTTTATTGAGGCAGTTAGAGGGTTTAGCAATTTCCTTGTCATGCCTAAAATGTGTTTTTCTTCAATTTATCACCCTTCACCTGCTCCTAACATCTCCCAGCATTTCGTCCCAGGATCTGAGCAAGTTGTACAGTGAGCTGGATAACGCTGTGCGGTGATCAAGGGATTGCCTCAGCAGTTCAGGATCCTGGTGGAGTATTAGCATGAAACAGGGCTATTGAGATATAAAAGGGGTTCAATGGGAAGCATGGATAAAAATGTGGTAAAGAGATTGCTGAACATCCAAGATCTGTAGAATTCAATAGACATTAGTTGCGACTTCCACTGCAATACAAAATATCTTTAGTAAAACTATTTTCGCTGTCATCCTTTGCACTTTTGACTAGATAATTCAAATGGAGTTGATATTACCCATTTGCATGTTAGTAAACACTTTCTGTATCAATCTGTGTTGTACATGACTCTCATATGGACTGTGAGGGAATATTTGATGAACATTTTGGATCTTTCATTAGTTTAGTTTCAAGTTATGCAAGAACTAGCTATTTGTTCTAAAGTACACTTTGCAACTTATATCTTTGAAAAAGACTTCTCACAATTATGCTAGCCAGTGTACTCCAGCATGGTTCTGCACAATCTTTTCTTAGAAAAAGGACACTGAGAGCTTTGAAAAAGTAGACATTTTCTTTTTATTTCTAGTTTCTCTATTATCAGATCATATGCATATTTTTACTCATCAATCCAGCTACATTTACCAATTACCACTTTCTATGGGAAATAATTAGTTGAACAATATCTCAGAAATTTTTGGGAAAAGATATTCAAGCATATTTGGGTTAGTTTGAATAGATACTTCTGTAGTAGTGGAAACCTTAAACAGACACGTAAAAAGTTTAAAAATACATGAAAAAATAGCATTTTTCTAGTCCTTTCCAAATTAAGGGGACCTATAAATGTAAATTTATGGACTTTGTTACTTGCTTAACCTAAATTGTGAGTCTGCATTAGTAAGTGACAAAGAGGTCCTTTGCAAATTTGAGTAGTACATACTGTATACTGAGGGTTCAGAGATACAGAGCTTCTGAATTTGTGTCTCTGAAATGGTTCATCATATATATTGATTGAGGAATCAGTGTTTTATAGGCCTCTGATTTACTTTCTAGTTATAGATCTTAGTAGAAGAATGTGCTAATCCACTAGAAACATACATATGCAGTTCCTTAGCAATAATTTATTGAGAATCTGTTATATGCAGATGTTGCTAATGGCCTTTATGTCCAATTTTATATAAAGGTGGAAATGTCTCTGCCCTCAATAGTGACAGTCAAAATTTTTGTGGCATTTGTTGTGCCATATCTTCTTACAAATGCTTTAAATGTATTAATTCAATTCTGATCTGAACTCTATGGGAAAGATCCATTATTATCCTCATTTTATAAGTGAAGAAACTGAGGCAACAAAGGATTAAATAATCTTTCCCTAAGATCATAGAGCTAGCATTAGACTGATACTCCAATGTGGCTCCTGACACTGGACCCTCAATTGCCAGAGCACACTGCTGCTTAAGGGAGATAGGCCATAAATACACAAATAGGTAAAAAAATGAGATAGATAAATATACATGGAAATTCTCTGAAGAAAATAAAAGAAAGAAATATTCTTCAGAAGTACAACCAAGATATTATGTCCAGTAGTAATCACTTGAGAGAAATTTCTCTGGGAATATTTGGCAATGAAAGGAACTGGTCTAATTTGCTAGGCCTGTCATAACAAAGTACCATAAACAGAAACATGCTGTCCCACAATTCTGGACTGTAGAATTTTAAGGTTAAGTTTTCCCTGTTTTTTTTTTCCTTTTGAAGATGTTTTTTTTCTTAGCTTCTGATGGGTTTCTGGAAAACTTTGTTATTCCATGGCTGGTAGATACATCTTTCCAATCTTTGTCTTCATGTTCACATGGTGTCCTCCCTGTATATGTCTGTCTTCAAATTTCCCTCCTTTTAAGGATAACAGTTATATTGGATTGGAGACCATATTACTCAAGTCTCACCTCCTCTTAACTAATTACATCTGGAACAGTCATATTTTTAAATAAGATCTTTTTGAGGTGCTGGAGTTAGGCCTCCAACATACAAATTTTTAAAGGATACACTTAAATTCATAACAGGAATTTAAAAAAAGCAGCACTGTGATGGTACCTCCAAGACATTTCTTTTAAGAATCTTGCTGTTGGTAGAATCTGCTAGGGGAAATGAACTGAAAGGCATAGTTATCTTTGAATATAAAGGTCACAGCTGAATGAATGAATGAATGAATGTTAGCTTTGTCTTTGAAGTTGACATGAAGGATTTACCAGGGGTCTGCATTTGCTATGTTGTTTCAGCTGTCTGCTAAATGTGCTAGCTTACTCACAATTCCTTCCTCAGTTTCTAACCATTAACAGTTAGCACTCATGAGAACAGGGACCAAGACTAAAGGGTGGTCTGAAGAGTGACTGATTCTGTGATCAAATGCTTAGCTTGGTGCTCATAAGCTCTCAGTTCCACCTGGCTAATACAGGAGGAAGGGAAGAAAGCAGTCCAAACTTAGCAGTTTGCAGGCAAGGCTATGGTTGGAATCATGATATTTTCCATGAAAGCCATATCTCACATGATGGTGAGTCCACTATTGGCCTTATTTCTTATTTCACATGTGCTACAAAATACCTGAAAGTGGATAATTTATAAACAATAAACATGTATTTCTCACAGTTCTGGGAAGTCCAAGATCAGGGCACTGACTGGTAGGTTCCATGTCTGTTGAAGCCAAAATCTGTGCTTCCAAGATGGTGTTTTGTTAATGTGTCTTCTGAAGGGGATCAATGCTATATCCTTGCATGTCAGAAAGAAAGAATGAAAGAACTTACCCCCTCAAACCCTTTGATACAACACTAGTTCCAGCTATGAGGAAGAAACACTTATAGTCTAATTATCTCCTGAAGATTCTACCTGTTAACTTTCTTTTCTTTCTTTCTTTCTTTCTTTCTTTCTTTCTTTCTTTCTTTCTTTCTTTCTTTCTTTCTTTCTTTCCCTCTTTCTTTCTTTCTTTCTTTCTTTCTTTCTTTCTCTTCTCCTTTTTTTCTTGCACTCTTTCTCTTGTACTGGGGATTGAACCCAGGGCCTTGCACACAGTAGCCAAGTATTGCATTTCCAAATGTTGAGTATTGTAATTTAAGTGTTGTACAGTCTACCTACAATCCAAAAAGTTATATTTGTAATCCTATTGAGACATTATTGGAATCTCAGCAAGTTAATTCTAATCTACCACCTCCAATCCAAGAGTGAAGACACCAAGACATATTCAAAGTTAAAGGCAGCCAAGGGGTCCTAAGCCAGATCCCAGTGGGGATATGTGGACAAAGGCCCTGATCCAAGGCCTCTTCCAGAATTTATTATCTTGTGAAGAAGGGGGTAGCTCAAGGATGGGTGACAGTGAGGATGGCATGAACTAGGTGAGTAACTTGAGTTGGCTAGCCAAGTGGGGAGAAAAGCATCTTTGCAAAATGCAAGGAGAAAAACATGCAGAAGGATCAGTCTGCATAAGTCAATTAAGGTAGCAAATGAATTGTTTTTGGAGGCTGTTACTTTAGTTTCTGATATGTAAACTTTTGTGCCCTGGGGACTCATAGCCTCTTTATTTTGAGGCTCTACCCAGTTGACATTCCTGGGACTGACTGGCTCTGCCATCCCACTGTGCTCATATCTTTTACAGAGAGCACTTGAAATAGGAGACTGCCAGAATGGCCCCAAATATTACATATCAATACTTTGGCTGGCTTTATTTGCATTGCTTAAAGACAATTGAAGACAGAAAACTACTTCATAGACAGCTTTGTGAAAATCAGTATATGGAAATAAGACCCATTTAACTAATGTTGCAGCAATTGTTCTGCATTCAAGGAGAAGTGCCCATGTGGTGTTCTACAATCAAGAACTCTGCCACTAAGCCACATCCCCAGTCTCAGAATTAATTTTCATCATGAATTTCTGGGGGACACAAACATTCAAACCATAGCTCCCTGTTAGACTGTTAGTTCACCTCATAATTAAACTATGACACTAAATTAAAACTGAATCTAAACAGTTGGCCATAATTGATAAGGACTAAATGCATAATGTGAGGTTTCTCTATTTTGGTGGTTTTGAAGATAGGCTAAGCATTAAAAATATTAGCCTGGAATATCTGCCCCAAATTGTATCTGCCCCACAACTCTGCCATCTTATAGTCACCCTTCCTTTTTCTCCTGCCTGGCATGCTTTCCCATTGGCCTTGTCTTCCTCCTAAGAGTGTTTTTTTTAAGTGGAAATAGCCCTTTTCTTCAATGACATCTTAAGTCCTTCAGTGAAAGTCACTCTCTGACTGGGGTTTGAATTTAAGTTTAGACAAATCCTTTTGAATGCAGTAATTTCCATATTGGACACACCCTGGAATTGCCTGAGTTTTTAAAAAAATATTTATGCCTAGATTTCACATAAAGAGATTTTGATTTGTTTGCTGTGGAGTGTGGCCAGGGTTTCAGGCCTAAGTGATTCTAATAATTAGCCAGGGTTTTGATCATTGTTGTAATGTGACAGTCTTAAAAGAAGGTTGTTATTAATGCTGATAAAGCTGAATATATTGAAAAGGTAAACTGTTTGACAAAGTGAATTTGGTTTTCATGGCCTTGAGTTGGGGATGGGATCAGGAGGATACTTTTTGTCAATGGGAATCACATGTGGGTGAGACTGTTGGGTTCAACTATTCCTGGAATAATGCTTTTCCTATTTTACTACAGTGTATGGTTTGCCTTCTGCCTCTATTTCTGGATCATTTAATTCCCTAGATCCATTTCTGGGGCTTTATAGGTTTTTGTTTTATTTCATTTTGTTTTCTTCTGGTATGGGGAGTAAAACTAATGACTGTTTTACTACTGAAATACTTTCCCCATGCTTTTTATGCTTCTATTTTGAGGCAAGGTCTTACAAAGTTGCCCAAGTATGGCTTCAATTTGGACCCTCATGCATTCACCTTTCAAGTACCTAGGATTACAGGCATGCACCAGTGCACTAAGCAAGAGGTCTTAATAGTAAGTGCCAGTGTGGGTGGGTGTTTGGAGGAAAGGGGCAGGTTTCAGTGGCAGTCAAAGCAGGGGATGTTTTTGTGTCTGGCTGGTCTGATGTTTACATCAGCAGCTTCTTGAGTATCCTAAATAGAGAGGGGAGAATTATTGGTTTATATATCTTGAGAATAAACTATGGCAGAAAATGTCATTTCAAGAGTCTCTAAAAATCACAGATGTACAGCTTATGTAAAGAATTAAAAAGTTGTATTATTATAAATGGAATTTAATTTGGACTGGAGTTGGGAATCAGCTAAGAATGGGCCAGCAATGACAGATAGGGCAGCAGAAATGATGGACTAGGTTTAACTCTGCCTCTAATTAGCATCTTCCTCAGTGCTATGTGGAAGGATTACTTAAAGCATTAATCAAATTTTCTGCTGATGCCAAATTGAGATGTAGTTCCAAGGGCTAATGAGAACTAGGAATAATATACAAGAGTTGAAGGGGAAGAAAACAAGACTCTTCCAATAAAAGCATCCCTTTCCAGCTGGGTGCAGGGTTCCCAGAGAGAACAGAAGAGGTTAGTGCCAGAAAGAAACCAGGAGATAATACCAGACCAATTCTGGAATAAAAGCCTGTTTTTAGGGCTCTTTCATCTTGCATATTTGTGTTTATTTTTCTAAAGAAACTTCCTTGTTTTCCTTCTTCTAAAATTTATATTTTGGTGGACTACAGGGTAACAACTCAGTGATTCTCCAAGGGTGGTCCCTGGAATAGAAACATCAACATCACCAGGGAACTTGTTAAAGATGAAAACTGGGGCTACACTCCAGACCTAGAGGATAAGAAACTCCATTTTAACTGTGCTTAAAAAAGCTCAACAGGTGATCTTATGCTCTAATTTGAGATCTTCTCTGGGAGGCAGTTGCTTCTTCTTGACTGAACATTTGTATCAGAACAGTTTCAAAGAATTTCAGGTCCATATAAGTGGCACTTTAATTATTCAACCCTGTCCATGGGGTTCTGATTCAGAGGCTGAAAGCAGGAGTTGACAGTAATGTGATATGCATTCATTTAAAATCATGTCTGGGTTGGCCCTGAATATGAAAGCTAAGAGAGGTCAGGGAGATGACCTTAATTCAACCTCCCCAAGATAGGGAGGTACCTGTAAATGTGAAAAGATGTAGCCTGATTTTATTTCAGCATCTTCTTATTAGAGTCAAACTGTAGGGTCTTCTTATTAGGGCCAGATTGGGACAAGATTCCCTGTCTCCTGACTCCTGATCCACAGATTTATTTTTTCACCAGAGGGAACACATCTTATACTTGGTTAAAGTAGCCATTTCAGGGATCTGAGAAAAATCTTTATTCTGTATGGTCAGTAGCACATGTTATGGCTTGTGTCTGGATGTCCCCCCAAAGCCTCATGCAGTGATAGATGGGTTTTTTTAGAGATGGCTGGATATAGAATGTGTGACACTGGGATCAATTTGTGGTGCAATGCTAGTATTGTGAAAAAACCAGGACTGAATCTGATGGAAGACACACAAACACTCAAGGAGCTGGAAGACAAATTTTTATTAAGCTAGCAGGCTGGGACAAATGGAATTTCAAATCACCAGCCCCATCTTGGGGTTAAACAGACACTTACATAGGTTTTAAGCAGGAAGTACAAAAGACTGATAGTAAGTTATTTTATAATTTGTTACATAGGCTGGGTCATATGTTGTTAGGCAGATTTATTTCAGGCAAGTTTAGTTGGGGGTTACTTGAGGTCAGAGTCTTGGGTAAGCAAGGAAGTCTGTCCTTGCTGCAAGTTAGCACAACGTGATACACTTTTTGGCTGACTTGCACTTACTAGTTGCAACTGATGTTGGAATCTCAAGGCTAGCTGAGTCAAAATGGGTTGGGGCTGCCTTTCCTGCTCTTAGTATGCTGGCAAGTTATAAGTTTTAAAATTTTCTTTACACTAGGATTAAGTGCACTAGGATTAAGGATGTTAGTGCTACCTGCCTTAAGTAGCCTGGATAAAATATGAGATGAAAAGAGCACCACAAATTGACCCCAGTGTCACACATTCTATATCCATACTATTAACTGTTTCTCCTCTGCCAGACCACCCTGCCCTGGAGCCAGCTGATTATGGACTGAAACATCTACAAATTGGGAGCTAAATTAACCTTTCCTTTCTTAACTTGTGGGTGGTAAGTATTTTGTTTTGGCAATGAGAAAAATAACCAAGACAGCACATCTGTGGGCTGATGGAGGGGGAAGTGGGATAAAGGTGGTTGTGCACTTCTTAGTTTCTGAGCTTTGCTTTTATGACAAGACAGGTTTCATTAGCTTAACAAAGGGAAATCACATAAACTTCTTAAAAGAAGCACTTAGTTTTACAATTATCATTGCACATTTTTGATTGCCTAATGTGCACAAGGCACAGATAGGCACATGGTAGTTACATGAATGAATGAGGCTCAGATTTTACCATAATAATGCTGATTAATAGAGGGATCATTTCACTTAACATCCAAATCAAGCCATCTTTTGAAAACTGAATGTTGATAATGATATAGGGAAATGAAATGCTCAACCTACTGTATATTCAGTAAGAGTTTGTGTTCTTTAAAATCAAAGAATGAATTTTAGGAACAATGGAGATTAAGAGCAGAATATATTTATTGAAGGAATGAAAGTTTCTTTCTGAGAGAGAGAGAGACAGAAGGAGTCCCTAGTGGGTTTCCAGGGACTCTTGTCTTTTCTAGGGACTTTTATAGAGTAAAATCATGAGGTTAGATGGGTCCAAGGTGGGGAAAAATGGGAACTTGCAAGGTGGGCATAAGGCAGGACAGAACTGTGGTCAATCAATAAGATTAGTTGCTCAGGTAAAATTGGTTAAATTAGGAGCAAATGGGGAAGTCATGTATGTAGTAAGCAGGTGTGCTTAGCAGTAGTGACCCTTTCTGTAAGGGTTGGAATGCTGATTCCTGACTTCCTCAGGATGATAGAGAACTATTTGGATTATTAATCCTTAGGATATGGTTGTATTTGCTTTGCCTCTTGTCTTGAGATCTGCCCCACATCAGGAGGTGTTTGTCTCTTCCAAGGCTGTAAGGTATTTGAACTTGTGCATTGGCTCCTTTGAGGGCCCAGCCTTCTCTGATTACCTATAATATTTCTAACTAACTCAGTTGCCTGTAACATTAATCTTTATCTTGCAACAACAAATGTAAACTGGAGCTCTACTGAGCAAGTCACAATGCATGTGACCTTACTTATAGACAAATGGAAGATACAGAAAAATACAGCATTGTTGGGGACCATGAATTACAAACTGACATAAAATTTGTCAGAGGCTCTCCTTGCCTGCCTTGTGGGCCAGTTTTGGAATGTGAAAATCCTACTTCTCTTTGTCACTGCTGTGGTCAAGAGTCAATGAGGCTGTGACACTTAGAGCAGGTTGAAGCCTGAGGACAATACAGGGAAAACTAGTACCCAGATGTGGGGATGAATCTTAACTTATTTCCTTTATGATGTTAAACTTGCACATTCAATCACCACTTCTATGTTGCTCCAGGAAAAGCACTGTTACCCTTTGTGCTGTACTAGCTAACAAAATAGTGGCTAACTGGAGATTAGCCACTTGGTCTTTGTTTCCAGGGAACATTGATAATTCCAGAGCTCTATCTCCTTGCAATTCTTTTTAAAATTTTTTTTTAATTTAAAGAGAATAAAACAAAAGAGGACAGATCTAAGCAGACCAGAACAGAACAATGTAAGCAACACAGCACTTCACAACAAGACAATTGGATATTAACAGTAGCTATCATAATGTCTCTTTCTTTGAAACAGTTGAGCTTAGCTTTACACACAGTAGTGTCAAACATAACAAAGTAGAATAAAACAACTCAAGAGAATGGAAGTATTCCAAGACATTTTGAACCAAATAACCAAAGATGAACAATGGCTGCTTTATTATCTCATTTTCCATAAAAATTTTGTTTTTACTATCATACATATTAAAATCCAATAACACACAACATGATAGAACAAATGGTAATAGAAAAACAAAAGCATGGTAGGACTTCAGAGCATGATGATATTAAATCACCAATGACTGCCATACTGTCTTGTCTTCAAAGTAACTATTCATATGATCACATATACTAAGATCAAACAAAACAGAATAAAACCATTTGAACCAATGAATGAAGACATAAGACATCAAAGTAGTGTAGTGGTGATCCATGATTTCCATGAAATCTTCTGTACTCTTACCATTTCTTACAATAGGGAGACTATATGGTATTTATACATGTGAGTTTGATTTATTTCACTTATGAGTATAGATTCAAGATGCATCCATTTATCTATAAATATCTCAATGTGATCATTCTTTATAGCTGAGTAGTACTCCATTGTATAAAAGTACCACAATTTTTTTTATCCATTCCTCAGTTGATGGGCATTTAGGTTGTTTCCAACATATGGCTATTACAAATTGTGCCACTATACACATGGGTGCACATATACCACTGTGGTAAGATGTTTTCAGCTCTTCTGGGAATATGCCTAAGAGTGGAATAGCTGGGTCAAATGGGACCTCCATTCCCAGCTTTTTGAGGAATCTCCAGATTGACCTCCACAATGGTTGCACCGGTCTACACTCCCACCTATAGTGCAGAAGAGTTGCTTTTCCCCCACAGCCTCTCCAGCTTTTGTTGTTGGTAGTTTTGTTGATCCTGGCCATTCTTTCTGGAGTGAGATGGAATCTCAGTGTGGTTTTAATTTGCATTTCTCTAATGACCAATGATGATGAACATTTTTTCATATATTTATTTGCCATTCATATTTATTCATCTGAAAACTGTGTATACATCTTGGATGCCCCTTTTTGGATTGGGTCTTTGAATTTCAGGTGTCTGATTTTTTTTTAATTCTTTATAAGTTCTAGACAGAAGTCCTTTGTCTGAGGGACAATTCACTAAGATTTTTTCCCAGTTTGTAGGTTTCTTATCACTCTTCTGGAGATTTCTTTGGTTGTGCAGAAACTCTTTAATAAGATGTGATCCCAGTTATTGATTCTGGCAGGTATTTCCCATGCAGTTTGATTCTTGTTCATGAATTCTCTATCTACTCCTATGTCTTCAAGAATTTTACCTACTTTGTTTTGCAACAGATTTAGTGTTTCTGTTTTAATATTTAGACCTTTGATCCATTTAGATTTTAGTTTAGTACATGGTGATAGGCATGGGTCTAATTTTAGTTTCTGGCATATGGATAGGCAATTTTTCCAGCACTATTTATTAAAGAGATTGTGATTCTTCCAATGAGCATGCTTGACCCCTTTATCAAAGATAAGGTGGTTGAGTGTGTTTGTAGATTTACCTTCTAATCTATTCCATTGATCCTCAGGTCTGTTATTATTCCAATACCATCTTGATTTTATTACAGTAGCTTTGTAGTATAACTTCAAGTCAGGGATTGTGATGCCTCCTACCTTGGCTTTGCTGCTTAGAATTGCCTTTGCAATTTTAGGTCTCTTCTGGTTCCAGATGAATTTTAGGAGTGATTTCTCTAGATCTATGAGGTATGCTAGTGGTATTTTCATTGGGATTGCATTGAATGTGTGTAACAAATTTGGGAGAATGGCCATTTTTACAATATTTATTCTTCCTATCCATGAATAAGTGATGCCTTTCCATTTTCTGAGGTTCTCTTCGATTTCTTTTTTCAGGGTATTATAATTTTCTCTGTACAACTATTTACATCTTTTGTTAGATTAATTCCTAAGTATGTCATTTTTTTGATGCTAGTGTAAAGGGTGTGGCTTCTCTTATTTCTCTCTCAGTGATTTTGCTGTTAATGTGTAAGAATGCTATTGATTTTTGAGTATTGATTTTGTACCCAGCTGTTTTGCTGAATTTATTTATTATATCTAGGAGACTTTCAACAAAGGTTTGGGGATCTTCTATGTAAAGTATCATGTTATCTGCAAATAATGATAATTTAACTTCTTCTTTTCCTATCTTTACTCCTTTTATTTCCCTCTCTTGTCTAATTGCTCTGGCTAGTATTTCCAGTACTATATTGAATAGGAGTGGTGATAATGGACATCCTTGTCTTGTGCCTGATTTTAAGGTAAAGGCTTTCAGTTTTTGGCCATTTAATATGACACTGGCTGTTGGTTTGTCATAGATGGCCTTTACCATATTGAGGTAAAGACCATCTAGTCCAATTCTCTGCAAGGTTCTTATCATGAGTGGGTGTTGGATCTTATCAAAAGCTTTTTCTGCATCTATAGAAATGATCATGTGATTCTTGCTTTTGGGTCTATTGATATGGTGGATTACATTTATTGATTTGCGTATGTTGAAACATCCCTGCATGCCTGGGATGAATCCCATTTGGTCATGGTGTATAATGTTCTTGGTGATTTGCTGCATCCTGTTTGCCAATATTTTATTGAGAATTTTGCCTTTATGTTCATTAGGGAGATTGGCCTGTAGTTCTCTTTTTTAGTTGGGTCTTTCTCAGGATTTGGTACTAGAATGATATTTGCTTTCAGGAATGACTTAGGGAGAATTTCTTCCCTTTCAATTTCATTGAAGAGCTAGAGGAGTGTTGGCATTAAGTCTTCTTTGTATTTCTTGTAGAGTTCCGCAGTGAATCCGTCTGGGCCTGGGCTCTTGTTTGTTGGTAGAGACTTGATTACATTTTCAATTTCATTCATAGAAATTGGGTTATTCAGCAGTTTTACATCTTTTTAATCCTACTTTGGTGGTTCATATGTTTCTAGGAATCTGTCCATTTCTTCTGTGTTATCAAACCTATGAGAATAGAGGTTTTCAAAATAGTTGTTGATGATCTTCTGTATTTCCACAGGGTCAGTAGTGATTTCTCCTTTTTCATTGTGTATTGCATGAACTTCAATCTTTTCTTTCCTTTTTTAAAATTAGGTTGGCTAGGGGCTTGTCAGTTTTATATATTCTATCAAAGAACCAACTCTTTGAGTCATAGATTCTTTGACTTGTTTCTTAGTCTCTATTGCATTAATTTCTGCTCTGATCTTTATAATTTCTTCCCTGCTTTTGGCTTAGGGCTTGGCTTGCTCATCATTTTCTAGATGTTTCAGGTGTAATATTAGGTTGCTTATTTGTGTTTTTTCTGTGTTCCTAGTGTGAGAACTCAGTGCAATAAATTTTCCTCTGAGGACTGCTTTCATTACATCTCACAGCTTCTGGTAAATTGTATTTGTATTTGTGTTTGCTTGTAGATATTGTTTAATTTCTTCTTTAATTTCCTCTTTGACCCACTGATTGGTCAATAGTGTATTATTTAATTTCCATGTGTTTGTGTGATTTTTGCAGCTACTTTTATCATTAATTTCAAGTTTCATGGTGCTATGATTGGCTAACATGCATGGGATAATTTCAATCCTTTTGCATTTACTTAAATATGTTCTGTGGGTTAGTATATGGTCTGTTTTAGAGAATGTCCCATGTACTGCTGATAAGATCATATATTCTGATGTCGTTGGATGGAATACTGTGTATATGTCTATACATTTTTAAATTTTATTTAAAGAGAAGGAAAAAAATCAAAACAGAAAAAAGGGTAGCAACAACACAGAATTCTAAAAGAAAGAAAAAAAGGAAAATGAGAAAAAGCTGTATTAAGAAATTAGTAATTTATAAATTACATACTGTCATCCTGGATGTAGTTTTTCAAGTTCCAAAGTTAAATGGTACATAGTAGACACTCAAACAGTCAGACTACAAATAGTTTTGCTCAAAGATCCAACAAAGGTTCAGCAACATGGTCATCTATTTTACACACTCAAACATACATGCAGTTATATCTCTTAGAGCACTTTGTTTGCCTCTCTTTTTTATAATAGCAATTGCACATTTCAGTTCTATTACACTGGTAGTTCTTATTATTTTTCATGCTAGAGACACAATATGATATTTATAAATATGATTCTGATTTATTTCACTAATGAGGATACTCTCAAGTTGTCTCCATTTACCCATGAAGGCCTCAAGATCATCCTTTTTTATAGCTGAGTAATATTCCATTGTATAAAAATGCCACATCTTTTTCATCCATTCTGCAGTAGATGGGCATCTTGGTTGTTTCCAGGATTTAACTATCACAAATTGTGCAGCTATGAACTTTTCAGTTCTTCTGGACAAATACCCAGGAGGGGAATAGCTGGATTGAAGGGGCTTCCAGTCCTGGTCTTCTGAGAATTCTCCATATGGATTTCCATAATGGTTGCACCAGTCTACATTCCCACCAACAGTGGAGCAGTGTTCCTTTTTCCCCGCAGCCTTGCCAACATTTGTTATCAGTTGATTTTTTCATGGCAGCTATTCTTTCAGGAGTGAGGTGGAATCTCAATGTTGTTTTAATTTGCATTTCTCAAATGACCAGTGATGGTGAATATTTCTTCATGTATTTATTTGTCATTTTTTTATCTTCCTTTGAGAACTGTGTGTTCATCTCAGATGCCCATTTTTGGTGAGGGTCTTTGATTTTGGGGTGCTTGATGTTTTTTAATTCTTTATATGTTGTGGACACAAGTCCTTTGTCTGAGGGGTTGCTGGCTAAAATTCTTTCCCACTCTGTGAGTTTTCTTTTCACTCTGTTGGTGATTTCCTTTGAAGTGAAGAAAATTTCAATCATATGAGATCCTATTTGTTGATTCTTTGAAGTGTTTCCCACGCAGTTTGCATTTTGTCCATGAATTCTCTGCCCACCTCTATGTCTCAAAGACTTCTACCTACCTTGTCTTCCAGTAGATTTAGTGTTTCTGTTTTAATATTTAGGTGTTTGATCCATTTAGACTTTAGTTTTGTGCATGGTGATAGGCATGTATCTAGTTTCAATGTTTGGCATGTGGAGAGCCTATTTTTCCAACACCATTTATTAAAGAGACTACCCTGCTTCCAGTGGACATATTTAACCCCTTTGTTAAATATCAGATGGCTGACTGTTTTTGTAGTTGTGCTTGCATCTTCTAATCTGTTCCCTTGATCCTCAAGTCTATTTCATTGTCAGTGCCATGCTGATTTTTCACTGTGACTTTATAGTACTGTTTCAAGTCAGCAATTTGATGCCTCCTTCCTTGCTTTTGTTGCCTAGAATTGCCTTTGCTATTCTAGGTTTCTTCTGTTTTCAAATGAATTTTAGGATTTTTTTCTCTAGATCTGTGACATATGTCAATGCTATTTTGATATGGATTGTGAAATCTTTATAACAGTTTTCGGAACATGGCCATTTTCACAGTGTTGTTTCTTCCTAACCAAGAGCACGGAATTTCCTTCCATTTTCTAGTATCCTGTTCAATCTCCTTTTTTAGTGTAGCATAGTTTTCAGCATATAGGTCTTTTACCTTTTTGGTTAGGTTGATTCTGAAGTATTTCATTTTTTAGATGCTATTAGGAGGGGTGATATTTCCGTAATTTCTGTCTAAGTGATTTTTCTGTTTGTGTACAGGCATGCTATTGATTTTTGAGCATTGACTTCATATCCAGCTACACTGCTGAATTTGTTCATTACCTCTAGTACTCTTTAATGGAGTTTTCTGGGTCTTCTATATAGTGTATCATGTCATCTGCAAATAGTTATAATTTCACTTCTTCCTTTCCTTTATTTGTTTAATTTCTCTCTCTTTCCTGTTTACCCCTGCTAGTATTTCCAGAATTATATTGAATAAGAGTGGTGATAGTGGACATCCTTGTCTTGTTCCTGATTTTAAAGTGAAAGCCCTCAGTTTTTGTCCATTTAATATAATGTTGGCTTTTTGTAGTCACGGATGGTGTTTATTGGATTGAGGCAGACATTGTGTATTACAAGTTTCTGAAGTGTTTTTATCTTGAACGTGTGTTGGACTTTATTGAAAGATTTTTCTGCATCAATTGAGATTATCATGTGCTTTTTGTGTTTGGCTCTGTTTATGTTGTGTATTATGTTTAATGATTTGCATACGTTAAAACCATCTCTGCATTCCTGGAATGAACTCCATTTGCTCAGGATGTATAATCTTTTTGATGAATTGCTGCACTCTATTTGCCAGTATTTTATTGAGTATCTTTGCATCAATGTTCACTAGTGAGATTGGCCTATAGTTGTCCTTTGTGATTGAGTCCTTCTTTGCTTTTGGTATGCGAGTAATGTTTGCCTCTAGCAATGCTTTAGGGAGGATTTCTTCCTTTTCAATTTCATTGAAGAGTTTAAGGAGTATTGGCATCAAATCTCTAAATTTCTAGTAGAATTCAGCTGTGAATCCATCAGGAACTGGGTTTTTCTTTGTTAATAAAATTTTAATTACATTTTCAATTTCAATAGCTGATATTGGGTTATTCAAAATTGCTATATCTTCTCTTTTTTGGTTGCATCTTTCTCTGGTTTTGGTATCAGAGTAATACTTGCCTCCAGGAATGATTTAGGGAGGATTGCGTTTTTCTCAATTTCATTGAAGAATTTAAGGAGTACTGGCATCAAATCTTCTCTAAATTTCTTGTAAAATTCAGCTGTGAACGCATCAGGACCTGGACTTTTCTTTGTTGGTAAGTTTTTAATTACATTTTCAATTTCAATAGCTGATATTGGGTTGTTCAAAATTCCTATATGTTCTTGTTTGAGCTTTGGTAGTTCATATGTTTCTAGAAATCTGTCCATTTACTCTGTGTTTTCTACTCTATGTGAGTAGTCATTTTCAAAGTAGGTATTCATGATCTTTTAAATTTCCATGGAATCTGTTGTAATTTCTCCCTTTTCAGTTCTTATTGCATAAATTTGGGTTTTTTCTTTATAAGGTTAGCTAGGGGCTGGGGATTTTGCTCAGCGGCATAAGCACCTGCCTTGCAAGCACACAGTCATGAGTTTGATCCCCGGTACTGATAAAAAAAATAAGGTCAGCTAGAGGTTTGTCAATTTTGTTTATTGTCTCAAAAAAGCAACTTTTTGATTCATTATTTCTTTGTATTGCTTTTTTAGTTTTAATTGCATTGATTTCTGCTTTAATCTTTACAATTTCCACTCTTCTATGATTTGGGTTTAATTTGTTCTTTTTCTAGAAGCTTGAGCTGAAACATTAGGTTGTTTATTTGTGCTGGTTCTGTTTTTTGATATGACAGTTGATTGCTATATATTTCCCTCTTAAAACTGCTTTCATTGCATATCACAGTTTAATTGTAAGTTGTTTCCACATTTTCATTTTTTATGTTTTCAAAAAAGTTAACATCATAAAATCACTAATTGATACATTACATATTGTTAACAATAGTTGTTAAAGTTACAAAGTCAAAACATAAAAAGTGGCTAGACACTCAAAGATAGTACAAACTCTTCTGTTCAATAATCTAAAAAAAAGCTCAGTAATATGGTCTTATGTTTTACACACTATTCATAGCATTATATCCTTTAGAGCACTTTTCTTCCCTTTCATTTTACAATATCTATTATACTTTTATGTCTTTTATACTTTTTGGATACCATTATTCTGTCCATTCTTCTTATTTTTTATACTGGAGAGATACTGCAATATTTACTAATGTGAATCTTGTTTATTTCACTAATCAGGATATTCTCTAAGTTGCCTCCATTTACTGAAAAAGGCCTCAAGATCATCCTTTTTTATAGTTGAGAAGTATTCCATTATATAAAAATACCACATTTTTTTCATGCACTCTGTGGTTGATGGGCATTTTGGTTGTTTCCAAGATTTAGCTATCACAAATTGTGCTGCTATGAACATTGGTGCACAGATATAACTGTAACATGACCTTTTCAATTTTTCTGGTAAAATACCCAGGAGGGCCATAGCTGGATTGAATGGGACTTCCAACCCTAGTTTTTTGAGGAGTCTACACACTGATTTCCATAGTGGCTGCACCAGTCTACACTCCCACCAACAGTGGAGAATTGTTCCTTTTTTTCCGCAGCCTCACCAACATTTGTTATCAGTTTTTTTTTTTTTGATGGCAGACATTCTTTCTGGGGTGAGATGAAATCTCGGTGCTCTTTTAATTTGCATTTCTCGAATGACCAATGATGTTGAACATTTCTTCATATATTTATTTGTCATTTGTATATCTTTCTCTGAGAATTGTGTGTTTATCTCAGATGCCCATTTTTGGAGAGGGTCTTTGAATTTGGAGGGCTTGATGTTTTTCATTTCTTTATATGTTCTGGATATAAGTCCCGTGTCTGAGGGATTGTTTGCTAAACATTCTTGCCCATTCTGTGGGTTTTCTTTTCACTCTGTTGGTGATTACTTTTGAAGTACAAAAACTTTTTAGTAATATAAGATCCCAGTTGTTGATTCTTTCAAGTATTTCACTTGCAGTTTGCATTTTATTCATGAATTCTCTCCCTACCCCTATGTCTCCAAGACTTCTGCCTACCTTATCTTCCAGTAGGTTTAGTGTTTCTGTTTTAATATCTAGATCCTTGATCCATTTTGATTTTAGTTTAATGTATGATGATAGGCATGGGCCTATTCTCAGTCTTTGGCATGTAGAAAGCCCATTTTTCCAACACTATTTATTAAAGATGCTATCTTTTTTCCTGTGAATATGTTTAGCCCTTTTGCCATATATAAAGTGAATGAGTGTTTTGTAGTAGTACTTGCATCTTCAAATCTGTTCCATTGATCCTCAGGTTTATTTCTTTGCCAGTACCGTGATGATTTTGTAGTGTAGCTTTGTAGTATAGTTTCAAGTCATGAATTGAGATGTCTCCTTTATTGCTCAGAATCTCCTTTGCTATTCTAGGTTTCTTCTGTTTCCAAATAAATTTTAGGAATGTTTTCTTTAGATCTGTAATGTATGTTGATGGTATTTTGATTGGGATTGCATTAAATCTGTATAACTCTTTTGGGAAAATGGCCATTTTCACAATGTTAGTTCTTCCTAGCCAAGAGCAAGGAACATCCTTCCATTTTCTAATATCTTCTTCAATCTCCTTTTTTTAAGCATGGCATAATTTTCAGCATATAATTCTTTTATATTCTTGGCTAGGTTTATTCCTAGGTATTTCATTTTTTTAGATGCTATTGTGAATGGTGATATTTCCATAATTTCTCTCTTACTGAGTTTTTTGTTCATGTATTGGAATGCTACTGATTTTTGAGTGTTGAATTTGTATCAGGCTATGCTGCTGAATTTTTTTATTACCTCTAATAATCTTTTAATGGAGTTTATTGGGTATTCTATGTAGAGTATCATGTGATCTGCAAATAATGATAATGTAACTTCTTCATTTCCTATTTTTGTGCCTCTTATTTCTCCCTGTTGTTTGATTTGCTATGGCTAATATTTCCAGAACTATCTTGAATAAGAGTGGTGATAGTGAACATCCTTGTCTTGTTCCTGATTTCTGAGTGAAGGCTTTTATGTTTTGTCTATTTAGTATAATGTTGTCTCTTCTTTTGTCATAGATGTCCTTTATGAGACTGACTTCTATTCCAAGTTTCTATAAGAGTTTTTACCATGAAAATGTGTTGGACATTACTGAAAGCTTTTTCTGCATGTATTGAAATGGCATATGATATTTATTTTTGGTTCTGTTGATATGTTTCCACATTTTCACTGAATTGCAGGTATTGCTTTATTTCTTCTTTAATTTCATCTGTTGCCCAGTAGTTGTTGGAAAGGTTGTTATTTAATTTCCATGTAATTATGCAGGTTGTGTAATTTCTTTTGCCATTAATTTCCAATTTTGGTGTGCTATGTTCAGATATTATGCATGTGATGATTTCAAAACCTTTGCATTTACTTAAGAATGTTTTATGGGATAATATATGGTCTATTTTGAAGAATGTCCCATGTGCAACTGAGAAGAATGTGTATTTGTATTCTGATGTGGTTGGGTGGAACACTCTGTAAACACCTACTAAGTCGAATTGCTCACAGGTATGATTCAGTTCTGTTATTTCTTTGCTGACTTTTTGTCTAGTTGATCTATCTCTTTGTGACAATAGAGTTTTAAGTTCCCCTGTTATAACTGTGTTTTTGTGTATTTGGTTTTTCATGTCCATTAGTATCTGTCTTATATAGTTTGGTGTTCCAATATTTGGTGCATATATATTTATAATTGTTAGTTCTTCATCTTGAATTTTTCCACTGATGAGTATGCAGTGACCATCTTTATCTCTTTTAATCATTTTAGGTTTGAAGTTCATGTTATCTGCAAATAGAACAGTTAGCCCTGCTTTTTTCTGGGTTCCTGTTTCATGGAATATTGTTTTCCATCCTTTGACTTTTAATCTATGAGTTTCCTTTTGGGTCAGATGTGTTTCTTGTATACAGCATATTGTAGGAATCCTGTTTTTACCTTCCTTGATAGGTAAGTTGTGTCTTTTCTCTAACAGTTTTTAGTATTGTGGTTTTATGTTGTATGTCTGGGATCTTTATTATTATATGTCTGAGTGTAGATTTTTGTTGTTTGTGACTATTTGGCCTTCTTTATGCCTCACTTATCTTCATATCAGATTTTTCCCCATCTTTGGGAGATCTTCTGCTATTACTTTTGTGAATAGTTTAGTTATGTCATTTGAATTGACTCCTGCATCTTCATTGATGCCTATTAATCTTATACTGTTTCTCTTGGCATCATCTTGAAGCTGCTGGATTTTCATTTTATGCTGCTTTGTTGTTTTTAAAAGTTCTATCCTTTCATGATCAGTAATTGTGACCCTGTCCTCAAGGTCCGAAATCCTATCCTCATCTTCATTTAAACAGTTTTGCCAGCTTTGAATAGACTTTTTTGTTTCTTGGATGTCTCTTTGAGTTTGTTTGATGAATTCTGCTTGTTTTTATATTTTCATTCAAAGTTTCAATCAGTTTCCCATGCTCTTGTACTTTTTTTTATCTATTTCTTCTTTAGTTGAGCTCAGAAACTCCTTTGCTAAGTTTGTTATTTCTATCTTTAGTTGGGAGAGTACTTCTAATTTAATTTCCTCTATGGCCTCATGGAGTTGTTTTTTTTATTTCACTTGCTATCTTTTCAGAGATTTCCAGTGTATTAGTTTTGAAGTCCTGCATTTCAATGTCTCCTGTACTTGCTCCTGATGGACTTGATGTTTGAGAGTGCATTTTCCTTTTTCACTTTGCCATTTTCCCCTTTCGAGTTAATATTTCATCCTTCAACCCCACTAGTGTCAACTGTCCTCAGTGCCGGCTGGAGTCACACCTGTTTCCGGGTTTTGAGCCATGTTTTAGGGCTTCCTCAGTGCACTGGGAATCACCTGGTCCACTTTTGGCTAACAGGGAAGACTGTTTGCAACTGCTTGCCATTTGGAGATCACTGGGTGTGGACCAGTTGGGCCCACAGGGATTCCATGTGTCCTCTGGTGATTTCAAACACAGGGTGTGGTCTTACTGCCTGGTAGTGAAGTTCTAAGGTTTCCCATGCACTGGAATTCAACCTGTGCGCTAGGTCAGGGGCTGGGACTGGGTTCTGGGCCCTCCTTGCTACTTGGAGTTTGCTGGGCATGGCCCAGTTAGGCCTGCGGGTACCTCCTTTGCATCTTAGGGTGATTTTAGATGCACTATGTGGTCTTCCTGCCTGTGAGCAAAGTTCCAAGTTTCCCTGTGCACTGGAATTCAACCTGCACATGTGCAGTCAGGGCCCAGGACTGGATTCTGGGCCCTGCTTGCTGCTTGGAGTTCACTGGGCATGGCCTGGTTAGCAGAGATTTCTATATATGTCCACTACAATATGTTCAGTGCCTAGAAGTGTGCCATCAGTGGGCACTCAACAAATACTTGTGAATAAGTGATTCTTAGTGAATTGTAGCTAATAATCAATATAATATTAAACATGACCAGGAGTCAGTGCTAAAAATAGGACATTAATTCTATCTTTAGAGTTCACGGTTTTCATTGTATGTAAAGGAGAGATACTAATGAAGTGTTTATTAGGTATAATTTTCTACAGCTATTTATAAGCATCCAGGGTTGGGGGACCTTTTTCTTACCTGTACTCAATTAATTCAGCTTTGAGACCCCAAGGGAAAGAGTGAGTAATGACACATAGAAATCTGCTGACCCATATGAAATGTGTTATGTGCTTCTTCTAATATTTATGTAGGATGGCATTTCATTTATATGAAGTTATTATTTACAATACATTTATATTTCATAATATGCTAATTTTAACCAGCATGGCATGTTAGGGTCAATAGCTATCATAATAGTTGGCTCATTAGCCCCTGATGGTCAGTTCAAATTAGGAACAAAAGAGAGAATTTAGCAAAGCAAAGGTATAAATTCTTTTTGTCACCACCAACTGAACTTGGAGGTCATGTCAGGTCAGGTTGCTCTTGGCTAAATTCAGTGCAAGATTTACAGAGCAAGGAAGAGGCTCTGAGTGAGACCAGCATGTATTACTGTGTTAGCCAGAAAGAAACATGAATGTGGTTAATGTGTCAGAGACAATTTTTATAAAAGAAGTCTTCAGACTGCTCTATTACTACCAATTTTATTGCAAAGTTTTCTAAACATTTCAAAAATATATCTTTATTTCTAATGGGTTTATTGAAGGGAGTCTGGAAATAGGGAAAAGCATAACAAGTAATGTTAAAAATCACCCATTGAAAATGCTTTTAATAGAGGAAATAGGAAGTGCTATAAAAGATATAGCTGCATGTATGTTTAGGTGTGTGGGATTGATGACCATATTTCTAGGTTCTTGTTGGATTGTTGAACAGATCTGTTTGCACTCTCACTGCTTTAGTGCCTACTTTGTGTGCTTTAATCCTGTAACTTGAATAACTATTTCTAAAAGAACAATGTGTAATGTATCAACTAGTGATTTCTTATTATTTATCTTCTTTTCTTGAAATTCTGTAATATTTCTACCTTTTTCCTGTTTTTTCTCTTTAAATAAAAAAATGAAAAAAAAGAAAATGCTTTTAATATTGTTATATTTTCTTCTAGATTTCTTTGAACACATTCATTCACCTGCAATTTTGCACATATATACATAGAAATCTTTTTATTTTTCTTTTTTTCAAAGATAGAGTCAAAGTAGAACTACTGCATGTCCTACTTTAACATAATATTTTTTAGCATTTTCTCTTATTGATGTTTATGAAAATGATTTTCAATTCAGATAGCATGATGTAGCACAGCACATGTACATGTGTGTATGTTCTTTTAGTAGTCTCTATTTGTACATTTATATTGTTCTAAAATATTAAGTAATTAGTATTTTGATGTTGCTATTGCCATTCTCACTGGGAACTACCTAATGCTCATCAGCAATAGAATGATGATGGATTGCTTATCTCAGAATTAAGAATAATATAGGTAAGTCTCACAAAAGTAACATGAACAAGTAAGCCAGACAAGAGAATACAAAACATGATTTCATTTATATGCAAGATAAAAATAGGCAAAATATGTTGTTAGAAATCAGGGTAATGGTTACCTCTGGCTAGCAGTGAATGTTTTTGACAGAAAAGGAGAATGAGGGGGCTGCTGGTTTGCAAATAATGCTGCATTTTCACCTGGGTGCTACTTTTAAGGATGGTTTCCATTTGTGAAAATCGGCTATATCCTTTGTCATGTTTTTTCTTTGTATGTGTAATATACTTCAATAAAAATACTATTAAATATAATTGATAGACCACAATTCATATTCCCTCAGTTGCTTCAATTTGCATTTCTTAGATTTTTACCTTTTATGTTTATTGACACTTTTCTTATACATTATTTATGTTACTAATTTTTTAATATGAGGGTATTTATCTTTGTCTCATTGATATAAAATACTAAAAATATTAACTTTCTGTCATGTTGTATAGTTTTTACTTGTCATTTTCTTAGTAGAGAAAAGTGCTTAATTTAATTTTTTGTGTAATCAATTCTATCAATCACTCTTTATCATTTCTTTTCATTATGCTTAACTAACCCAAATAGCTTCAGACTTCATTGCTTATGAGGGCAAATACAATCTCAGAAACAGAAACTCAGTGCCCATCTTGCCCTTGCATGTTCTGTATCTCTTCAGTTATTTCCTGGAATCCCTGTGCTCCTCATCCTCTTTATTGATGAGATTATTTGTTACTCAAAAGCTTTGAAGGGTGCCACAAAACTACTGCTACATGCAATCACTATTATTGCTGTATGCAGATGTAAAACATCAATATAGATGCATCCATATTTTAGTAGTTTCCATAACATGTGCTAGTTCTCTCTCTCTCTCTCTCTCTCTCTCTCTCTCTCTCTCACACACACACACACAATGGTACTGGGAAACTAAGGACCTTGTACTTACCACACAGGCACTGTGCCACTGAGCTATATCCCCGGCCCAGTTTTTATATTTTTAATCTTATGTAATTGTATGTTTTTGTGTTTCCACAGGTTTAATTCTCTCTGATAAAATCAGCCAGGAGTTTCTGGCTTTACATTATTTATTAATTGTTTGACTTACCAATGGTGCTTATTTCTTTAGAATTCACTGATTTTTTATTTTCCTTATTCTTAATTCCTTTCTCTTGCATTTCTTATGTACTTACAATTTTCATGACCACTTCTGTTAAACCTTAATTAGTTTTTATTGCTTTTATTTGATAAAGGATAAGGTAGTTAAATTTATCCCTGAACATTGAAATCAGTCATTAATTTTAAAATAATCTTTTTATTGTAATGATTTATTTTCCCCAAATGAAAAATGTATTCATTTTAAAATTGCAAACACATACATATACATGGAGGATAAAAGTGGTATTCTCTTTTTTTGCATTCCTTTTCTGTAACACCCCTTTCATTTTCCAGATATAAATAGTGTTAATGATTTGGTATATATCCTTCTAGTTTCATTTTGATGAATCTACCAGTGTATGTGTTCATTTATATCTATTAGACATACATATGATCTGTGTATTGTAAATATTGTTCACATTATACAGATTGCTCTTTAAATTTATATTCCTTTTAGTATATCATAGATATGTATTAATTACCAATTGCTCTTTAAGGATGTTTTAGCAATTACATGATCTCCAAGAAGTATGTTTTTCTAATATTCTATTCATTGTTAATGGGGGATATATATTTTTTAATTTTTGCAAAATTAATAGTGAGAAAATGTGTTCTTGTTTATATAACTGTGGACTTCTTTGATTATAAATAAGATTCATACAATTTTATTTGTTTAATAGAAACTAATACTTCTGTAAATTTCTTGCCCATATTTTTGCTCAGTTTCATATTAGGTTATCATTTTTTGATTTATTTAACTAAATTCTCTCATTTTCTTCTTTTTATTTAAAGAGAAAAAACAGAAAAAGGATAGAAATATTGCAGAATTTCAAGAAAAGAAGATAAACAGTAAGAAATCACTAGTTGATAAATTACATATTGTTCTTTTAGAAATAGTTTTTCAAGTTACAAAATTAAAGCACACAAAGTAGACACTCAAGCAGAGTGCAAACAGATCTGTTCAACAATCCAACAAGAACCTAGAAATATGGTTATCAATCCCACACACCTAAATATACATGCAGCTATATCTTTTATAGTGCTTCCAATTTCCTCTTTTTACAATAGCAATTATACATTTAAAAAATTCTATTTAAAGAGAAGAATAAAAAGCAAAACAGAAAAAAGGGTAGCAAAAATACAGAATTCTAAAAGAAAGAAAAAATTGAGAAAAAGCCCCACTAAGAAATCAGTAATTTATAAATTACATACTGTCATTCTGGATGTAGTTGTTCAAGTTACAAAGTTAAAGGGTACATAGTAAATATTCAAACAGTCAGACTACAAACAATTCTGCTCAAAGATCCAACAAAGATTCAGCAATATGGTTATCTATTTTACACACTCAAACATACATGCAGTTATATCCCTTGGAGCACTTTCTTTTGCTCTGTTTTTTACAATAGCAATTACACATTTTGGTTTTATTACTCTTGTAGTTCTTACTTATTTTTACACTAAAGATTATTATAAATATGATATTTATAAATATGATTCTTATTTATTTCACTAATCTCATTATGTTCTAAGTGGTTGATAAATAATTCATGTCCCATGTGATCCAAGAATTATTGAGAAGAGTGGTTTTATATGTCCAGGCAGTCAAGGAATTTTTTAATTTGAAATGTTATTTCTTTTGAATTTTATTGCATTGAGGTTAAAAAACTAACTTGTATAATGCTTGTGTTTTTGGAATTTTTTGAGATTTACTTCATGGTCTAATACATAGTAATTTTTAAACTCTTTCCATAGACACTAGTCAAAGATGGATTTCTATTTCTATATACTACATAATTTCTATTATGTAGTATATAGCTATTAAATCACTCATACTGCTAATATTTATAGAGTCTTTACATTTTTGGAAAATTTTCCCTAAATAAAAGACAGATCAGTTAAAGTCTTCTAGTCTTATTTTGTTTTGTCAACTAATACTTACATTTTAAAGTAGTTTTGTTTCACATTTTCATGTAATATTATGTAGCACAAATGCTTTATGACTATCATATCTCCATTTTAGGTTGCACATTTATTATAATATGTCTCAGTTTAGTCTACTTAAAATTTTTATGTTTGATCTGGTTTATTTTTACTTGCTGTTTTCTAAAAATTACTTTAAAACATATCATTTTTGTTTTAGCCTTCTCTTTTGTAAAAGGCAAGTAGTGTTTTCTTCTAATTTATATCAGCATGTTTTTATTTCTGTTTAAATTATAATCATGTGACTTAAGGCATATGTTAAATAACTCAATTTAGCCATTCCACAATTTATACATACATCTTTTAAAATGTTTGTTGTACACCATAAATATATTCATGTTCATTTGTGAATTAAAAATAATTTTTATTTTTTAAAAATATGGGTATTTGTTTTACTTGCTGTATTTGCTTATACATTTGCTATTTTATTTTGTTTTCTTTTTATAGTTTTTTAATTTCCTTTATTTTTCTTTTGTTATATAGAGTTGTTTCTTTGCCTTTATATCTTCTGGGAATTGGGAAAAAATTTTTATAAATCATAGGACATATATTTTTCACAATTTAGTACTTCTAGAATTAAAATGCATCTTACAATTAATGATATACTATGGTTTAAGTGGTATCTTATAATGCTTGATGGTACATCAAAATGTACTTCTTACAATTGATATCATTCTTAACTGACATAGAACACAGTATATTCTATTTATTTCCTTAATTTTTAAAAGAGCTAGAAAATTGTCCTTTCTCTAGGCCAAGATAAAAATATATTTATTGATTTATTTTCCATTTTGGTATAATTGACAACTAAAAATTATATGCATTCAGTGTTTACAACATTATATTTTTATAATATACTTATCTTGAGAAATGATTTTGCTATCAAAGTAGTTAATATATATCTTACCTCCCATGTTACCTTTTATTGTGTGCGTGTATTAAAATAAGAACACATCATTAGGTACAATTATCATGCTGCACACTAACATATTCATCTTGTGACTGCAAGCTTGTCCCCTTTGGCCATCTTTACCCCACTTCCCCACATCCTTTCCCTTGATAACTACCATTCTACTCTCACTTTTTATGAGTTTAATCTTTGAAAAATTCCATATATGAAATCATAGGACATTTATGTTTCTATGTCTACCTTATTAATGTGAGATACTATAATGTCCTTCAATTTTTTCATGTTTTCACAAATTACAGAATTCCTTTCTTTTCAAAGGATGAGTAATAATTTGTTGTAAGTGTGGATACCACATTTTATTTACTCAGTCATATGTCAATGAACACTTAGGTTGTTTCCATATTTTACCTATTGTGATTGATGATGCAGTGAACAAGTTAATGCAGATGTAACTCTGACATGTTGATTTCATTTCCTTTGGAAACAGACTGAGAAGTGAGATTGTTGGGTCATATGGCAATTCTATTTTTGTTATAATTATTAACACATATTAATTGTACAAGTTAATGAGTCTCACTGTAACATTTACACACAAATATTATATGCATATACTATGCTTTGATCATGCCCACCTTTGCTACTGGTAGTTTTATTTTTAATTTATTGAGGAACTTTTGTAATGTTCTCTGTAATGGTTGTACCAATTTCTATTCTCATCAACAAATATTCCATTTTCTCTGCCTCCTTATGGATACTCATTCTCTTTGACTTCTTGATAATAGCTATCAAAACAATTTTGAAATGATACTTCATTGTGATTTTGATTGTATATCTCTGATGATTAATGATTTTGAACAACTTTTATTACACCTGTTGGCCATTTGTATGTCTTTTTTTTTTGAAAAGTGTCTGTTTAGGTCCTTTGTCCTTTTTATTTTTGTTTTTAATTTGTACTATTTTTTTTACCCCAGCATCCAATTATCTCTCCCGGAACCCCTTAATTGTGTCATTTTGACCATTATTAACTCCAGCAACTCCAAATGTACTTGAGGTGTCAGTGGTAGATAGGAATGCTGTGTGGGGGCTTTGGGTTTTAGTAATTCAATTAAGATGTGCTCAAGTAGTCCCAGCACTCTGGCAGGCTAGGGCAGGAAGATCAAAAGTTCTAGCCCACATTGGGAAACTTAGCATCTTAATGAGATGCTGTGTGGGACAACCCACTTGTGACCCCTTCTGTCTCTCTCTGACAGAAGCTTTCTTTTTCTCAATAAATGCATTCTGCTCTTAATCTCTATTATTACTAAAGTTCATTCTTCAATTTTAGAGAACATGAACTTATACTGGACATACAGTAGTTTGGGAGTTTCATTCCCCTATACCATTTGGAGGTCTCCCACCAAGATCATTGGATGGAAGTAACAGTTTGATTTTGTTTCATAGACTGGACTAGAACTCATTTAGGTAACAAATTTTTACTCTTCAAATTTTGCTTTTTGTTTTTTCCATTGCTTATAATTGCTTGTGATTTGTCCTTGCCCATTGTTTATAACTGCTTTGTCTCTTATATAGTTTTGTTAAAATAATGATAAATGTAATTTAAAGCATGGGATGTATATAAGGCTTTGTTCTTGTACATGTTGCATTTAAACTAGTTACTAAATTTACTGGTACTCCTTGCTTGACTTTATTTAGACAATAATGCTAGAGAGAATAATGTTAGAACACTTCTGGTAGATTTTTAATATAAAGTTCTGTAAAATGGGTCTTAAATAAAATTTAGCTCAGACTTTGAAAATATACATGCCTATAATAAAACATGGAACTCCTTCCATGGCTTAAACAACACTAGGCAGGTGACCATTCTTGAGACTTGGAGGATAGGTTTCACTACAGATTGGCTCTGATCCTTCTCTACATGCTACAGGAAATGTCAAGCTTATTCTGCTTCAGTTTCCTTTCTTTGGCTTTACTTCTAATTATTTCCCCCACTTTGTACATTCCTATTTAGAGGCATGTAAAATGAGAAAGAACTCTATAGACTGTTTCAACCTTTTTTTCTTACTAAATTAAGTCCATAGAAAATGAGCATTTACCAGTGCTGAAAAGAGGGAAATCATTTTAGATGAGGGACATACCCTGTCTCTGGGTCAGATAAGAAATCAGAATTTTGCCCATCCAGGAGAACAAGTGTAAAAGCCATGTTCTAGATTAGTGTTCTGGGCAAGTATCTCTTGAGAGACTAAACCTGAGACACAATGGAAAGAGCCAACCTCGGGATGAAACCAGAAGGGACTATTTCCAAAAGTAGCACATTTATGGGACCAAAACACATTTAGACTAAGGAAGGCTTTCCAATCTTTCATTTATATGAAAATACTTCAATAATAAGTTGTGGACTTTAAAACCTTTAATTTAAATTGTAAAACACTAGCTAATGATCTTGCTCAGGCTTTTAACTATCCCTTATAGATCTTTGACAGACAGTGGTTACTCTGCCAGCTAATTAATTGCTCCTACATCAGCTGCCACTCTTAAAAGCAGAGAACCAGTTTTCCCACAATCTCTTTGGTGAATCCCCATTGAAGCCAATGGTCAATGGAATGTTGAACAAACAGGCAGCTGGATTCCTTTCTGGAGATGGACCTCCAGTTATCTCGGACAATAGAAACTGAGAAAACTGAGGGTTCCTGGCCAGAGTGACTCTCTGGTGGACACTCAAAGAGTCCTCATTGGAAATTGGCTTGTGAACACAGAAAATCTCCACTTACCTATATACTTATATCTCTCTACTAGTAAACTAAAAATGTTCCCTAAACTTTTTGGGTAATTAGACTACCTCTCAGATATTAGGTTGAGGCAGGCTACAACAACTATTTACATTTAAAAAAACCTAGAAGGGAATGATTTGCATTTGTGCCTTATATATTTTAATTAAGAGAGAGAAAAAGAGATTTTAGTTACACTTTTCTGTATGCTTAAAAGACTGATGTGTCTTTACTAACAAGTAAAATGTAATTAATAGATGATAAATATGTCTAACCTGTGAGCTTAAATAAAGCATAGCCATTTTCCACTGCTGGGAAAGATTGCCTAGGGAATTAGATAGAGGACTCATATGCCTTGGAGACTTTGCCTGAGCACCCATGGAGGAGTTTCTCAAGTTTATTTGTTGTCTTTACTTTTGAGGGAATGTCCTTCACAGAACAGCCAGAAAAGTGCTCTAACTCAGCTTTTTACAATAAACAAAAAGCAATAGTTTATTATAAAGTTATGCTTCCTACTTTAAGCATTCCTGTGACATCTAGGTTTATGGAAAAAACATTCATGAGCTACTTGGGAAGATAAAATTGTGCACCAGTTTGAGGGTGAATAGGCTGGCCAAGTTTATCTTCTACTCTCTCCAAAGGGAATCCACTTGCCCTGGGGTGGAATCAACCTGAGGGTTGCCTTCAGGACAGTAGGAAATGGAAATGTTTTGCAGTTTCTATTTCTCTGTAGAGAATTTTTACATTTTCATTTATACATTTTTACATTTTACATTTTCATTTATAACAAATGTATTTACCTTTATTTTATTTAGCATAGTTATAATATTTGTCAACATGAGCATTATTCAGAGTATTTAGATTTAGAGGTTCTTTTTTGCAGTGCTAAGGATCAAATTGAAGGCTTTGTGTACACTAACCTGTAGTTCTTTAATATTTTCTTTACTTAAGCCATTGCAGACTTGGCATCTGTTGAGAATTGGTTACATTTAAAATTTTCATTCTACCTTTTTTCTGTTGTATTCTGTATCATTATCTTTATATATTGTTGTTATATTCAGAATATGTACAGAATATATACAGAATGAATTCATGTATCATGTCTTCTGCCACTTTGTGAATTGTTCTATCACTTTGTTTATAGTATCTTCTGATAAATGTAAGTTCTCAATTTTAACATATTATCTATCTTTTTTCTTTGAAATCTTTGAATATTCTAAGACACTTGCCTCTAAAAATGTTTAGTATTTTACCTTTCAAATTTAAACCTGCAATTTATCTGCATATTTTAAAAATAAAGAATGATATAAAAGTGAGATACATTTTTTCAATTTGGCTATCCAACTGGTCTTGTATAATTAGATAAAAATTTCTATTCCTACTGTATTGTAGTGTTCATTGATACATGTTATTTAGTTAGAATTTTTATTTGGAGGCAATTAGTGACAATTGTTAACTAATATTTTAACTTGCAACTAATTCTCTCTAATGTACATAGATTTTGGAGAAATGTAATTTCTATTGAAGACTTTTTAGACAATTAGTGACAATTCTTAACTAATAATTTAACTTGCAACTAATTCTGCCTAATGTAAGTAGATTTTGGAGAAATGTAATTTCTATTGAAGACTTTTTAGTAGAGGTGGATAATTCTATGTGAAATAACTCATCACTTGATACATGGAATAGAACTTGAGAAGCTGGTAACATTTACAAATTCAGTCTTAAAGTTTTGTGGACAGATATAGCATAATTTTGATAGTGTTTCTGAAGGTCTTGAAAGGCTTAAATAAATTACCACTATTGCAACCATTTCAGTATTTATTTGAATATTTATTCAAATGTTTATTGAGTATTTATTCAAATATTTTATCCTACTTTCAAGCCATGTGCTTTATGCTTTATCTCTGTGAATTTGGTGTATAAACAGTATTTATGTAGTTAAGATTTGAGAAAATACATAGACTGTGTAGTTAAGTTCATGGGATTCTAAAAAGTCAGATTTATTACCTGGAGTGGCCAAACTCTAAGGCATGCAGTCCCATAGTTCTGAGTCATATGCTGGTAAATGAGTGGGTAAATGAGTGGGCTCATTTATGGTGAAAAATACATATGAGTCAGAGATTGGTTGCAAGACCCTCTGAGGATACCAAAATCTTCAAATGCTCAACTGTGTTATATGAAATGATGGGGCATTTGTGTATAATCTATGTACATATCTCCTATACCTTAAATCATTTATAGATTATTCACATGCAATACAATGTAAATGCTATGTAAATTGCTGTTATACTTCATTGTTTAGGATATAATGAATGACAAGAAAAAAGTGTGCATATTCAGTGCAGAGGCAATTTTAGAAAAGAATATTTATAATCTGCAGTTGATTGAATCTGCCAATGTGGAAACAAGGGAATTGGGGGGCTGACTGAACCTGTGAAAAATCTTTAGTACTGGACCTCCCTGCTAGTGATAAAGTCCATTCAGGAAGCAGAACCACTGTGTGGATGATTCTGTGAAGTAGTGGGAATAGAAACTAGTGGTGTCCATAAACATAAAAAATGTCTGACTTCAGACCTGGCTAAGATTTTAGGCCAAAACAAAATAAAATAATAAAAAAAGAACAAAAAGAAACAGTACTGGAGTGCAAATGCCATTCAAATGTGGTGGATGCAATTATACAGCACTTAAATTTGAAGTCTTTGTGCCCAAAAATTGATTTTTCATTGTGGATGGCATATTTGAAACTTCTCTTGTTTTCAATTTTGTTCAAACAAGCTTGACATTTAATTTGGTGACTGTGTAGTATTTCCCTGGGTCTTTTTTATTGCCATTTAGAAAATATATTCTATATGATTCTTCACATAGAGAGTTGATTTTGGTCTAAGTGGAAAATAAAAGCCAAAACTGGTGACCTGGAGTAAGGGATTTGTGTAATTTCTATCCTGGTGGTTTTAACTTTAACTTCACTCAGACCAGGGCCCACTGAAGCTTATTTTTAAATGTGAATTAGAAGAATTTAGTACTTAATGCCAAACTTACTATAATAATTATACGATATGTTGTCATTTTATTGTCTCATTGTATTTGAAATAGGTGGTATGATATCCAGTTTAGGACTTCAGTTTTTTAAAAATGCATTACATTCCAGTTATTTTGTGCTCATTTTTTCATTTTGCTTACACATCATAATGTAAGAGATCCTATAGCAAATTGTCATTAATTGGAAATTAATTGGAGAGGTTAATCTGAATTAATTCAGTGTCTAAATGGCATGGTTAAAATATGTAATTATTCTTGTTGATAAACAATGTATATCACTTGAATTTCTGATTGAAGTGAGGGACATGTGATGGGTGTGATAGAAGATTGAGACAATCAATATAAATTACAATACAACTTTGGCTCTAGTGATACTATTAAGGACCAACTGCAGATAAGTACACTAAGTCATTTGTTAGAGACTGCAACTAGTCATGATTTTGAAGAGTTAGTGACAGAAGTGGCCAGAACTTTGAGTTGTTTAGTAGAACCACATTTGGGTGGTGCAAAGGGTGAGCTATAGAAAATGCTGTTTTATGTTCTGTGTCACATTCCCTTGGCTTTGGTGAGGGTAGACAGCTCCCATGGTATTTCTAGAGTTTCTCAGCTGTTCTGCAGGGTTTTCTCTGAAGCCACAGAAGTTTGGTCATTCCACACAGAGGTACAGGGAAATTAACTTCCCTGAAGATGTAAACTGGTAGGAAAATACTTCAGTCTCTGTCTTTCATAATAATAATTCTAAAATACTATTTTCTGTGGGATCTGAGAGGATTCCCAGTGGTACTGAGCCTCAGCTGTACCATAGAGGTAACCAGTTCAACAACATAGCCATCATTAGCTTTCCCTATTTTTTCATTTTCATCTTGATCTTACCCTTTCCAACCCCTCATTTCTATTTTGGGGAAGCATTTCTAAATAAACTTTCAAGTTTCACTTGTTTCAATTTATCAGCAAATCATGAATATTCTCTTACATGTTTAAATACTTAATATTTTGATTGTTTTGTTTGTTTAATGGCTGAACTATGATCTTAAAATTCTTCACTTTCTTTTTAGGCAGTTTCTTCATTATAGTGAAAGTATAAAACATTAGCCAATTCAAATGGACTTGTTAAAAAAAATCACGTTACTGGGGCCCAAATAAATGAAATTTTAAAAATAATATTTTCAAAGTTGAAATGCAAAGAAACTAATTTTTAGAATTTAATCAGATGAAGATTTTTTTGTCTTATTTTTATTTTTTGGGCTTTCAAAGATTCAGCTGACTCTTAGGTTCCATTTTATTCCAGGTACTTATTAATGGTTTTCTCACTGTTCCAAGGGGCAAGCTATTACTCTTGCATTATTCTCTGTGGGAACAGAATTTTCTACAATCTGCTGAGAATTGCTGCTTAGTTGATGGTATTTTCATTTCTGCCTTGGTCTTGATTCAGAGAATCAAGCTGTGAATTACCCCTCAGCTTGGAGTGATCAGTGTAAAATTTTGATATTTCTGGAAAAATCATTCCCAATATAACTTTCTCCCTTTCTTTTCACTCAGGTCTCTTTTCTGCATTTCTTTTGTAGATTAGAGTTCAATGGTTACCACAAACTTTCTGTTATGAGGAAGTGCTCTTTTGATTACATGTTTGAAGTCCTTCTTCCTCCCCATAGTCTAGGATTTTGTACTTTTTCCCTGACCTATCTTTTTACATAACATTTAGTTTTTTTTTCAATGAGAGTTGAGTGCTTAATATAGATGTTCTTCAATATATGTGAATGTCAGACAGAATTTAAAATGCAAGAAGATAGAGCTTCAATAATTTTATCAGTCAGAGTCTAGTCAAGAATAAAAAATAATACCAGGTATTTGAAGGAATTTAACAGAAGGGATTAAATGATAAAAGGTATAGAAGACCCCCCAAAACAAACTGGATCAGCACCCTTAGGGCCAAAAGGGATAATGGAAGAAATTGTGAAGTTATTAGTAGTATTAGGAGGTCTGGGCTTCTTAATTAGTCCAGGTGCTTTCTACTAAAATTCCTGCTCATATATGAAAGAAGGAGCTAAATTATCACACTTCCACTTGATGGACTGAAATGGGATATTATGAAGGGACTTTAAATGGGGTTCTTAGATCTCTGTGCCTTCCTGTGGAACCCAGAAATTCAAATGCTGTGACTTCTGGAAACTATCCCTAACAACTTGAGAAAACAGCATATTAAAAACATAAATGAATGAATCAATGCTTCCCATGCTGTGATTAATGTCAATAAATTTTAACAACTTTTTGTAGAAGTGACCATTACATATAAAAAAGAATTCATTATGTTTGCTCAAATCATTGTCCACAATGATTTTTGCTATGAAAGCTGAGGAAAACATTTACCAAATAGAAGTCAACTGTGCCATGTGGCAAAATTCCTCATTATGCTTCTTAGTCTCTTCCCAAGCTTCAAGGCACTATTAGAAATAAAACATTCCTCAAGATGGAGCCCTTGAACCACAAAGTTTTGAAGTCTGTGAATTTGTAAACTTGCCAAGTACACACAAAATTGGAGCTGTTGATCAAGGCTGGTTTCAGTTCTCATGGGGAAAGCAGAAGATAGAGACAAGCTGTGCCCTCTTACTCCTCAAAGCCTTCACAGGGGCCAGGCAAGCCTGATGAACAGCTGAGGTGGGAGCTATGAGATGCAGGTTCTCTCAGCTTTCTGGGTTAAAAGGTTAAATCAATAAGGTAAGTAATATTATGTGTGTAAATAAATGTTTTGTCTCTAACAAAAGACACAGTTCCTTCTTCTTAAGCCCAAATGAAATAATAGAATCATAGGTCTGAATTATTTTGTAGTGTTGAGGATGGAACTCAGGACCTTGTGCATGCTAGGCAAGTGTTCTGCCCCTGAGCCACATGCTCAGTCTTAATTTGGACATTTAATAATTCTCTGTGAGCTCTGGTGAGCTCTCATTCCTATACCGTATAAGAAACTGAAACACAAGGAAAAAACAATAATCAGGAGGCTACTGTGATACTGAAATGATCATGTGCTACTCTCAGTAGGGCAGTTAGAGAAGAAAGTAGCTCAATGCAGATGGAAAAGTAGTGACTTCAACATCTATCATGTTTACAATAAAGTCTAATCTGCCTCTTCCTAAATATGTATGCTCAGATTGGCTTCTTAACCTAATAGCTGTTACAAGCTCTTGAGAATTGGAGCAAATGCATTAACATGCCTGGCATTCATGCCTGCTAGTAAAAGGGCCAGTAGTGGTTACTGCTGAGGCAGCCATCTGTGCATGTTCAGGCTATGTAGCAAACAAGAAATCATGTTTATGAGGATGCCATTCACATCAATAATGCATGATGCATGTGAATGCAGGTGAGCCTCAGGACAACAGGACAATCCCCCTCCCCCAACCCATATCAACTCACTTTGGCTCAAGCAACCAGCTACATGCTTACAGAGGAAACACATGAGTAGGCATGAACTGTTGTACATTTGCATGGGTGCTCTCTACCCTGACTGTACCTACCCACAGCTTTCCATAAGGACCTAATATAGTCTTCTCTCTTGTCTTGGAAGGGGAGAGGGAGATGAAGGAATGGGCTGATATTATTTGGGCCTTGCATAACCTAGGTGAGCAGGTAGATAACATGTTGCTCAGGTTGTGTAGTGTCTTTGCCTGACTCTTCATAGGGCTCTTTCACTGTAGCTAATGGCTTCAAAGTGAACCATAGGACCATCTTTTGGTGGCTTTCAGCTGTACAGCAGTTCACTTTTCACTATTTGTTCCTCATCTGCTCTTCTTCTATAAGTAATTATACAAGGGCAACCAAAAGTGTGACATACTACACTTTCTGTGGTCCAGTTGAGTAAATTTGTTCAGCTTGGTTACTGCTGAGTGACACTGGGATCTAACACACCATTGGTAGCATATTTATTTTGGGTGATATCATGTCAATTAATTACACTTAGAGATGGGTGAGGAAGTACTTACTTGTAGTCTTAGCTTTTTCAGAGGCTAATGTAGGAGGCTCTCTTGAGCCTACAAGTTTGAGACTAGCCTGGGTAATATAGTGAGATCTTGTCTCAAAAACAAAACAAAAATCGGAAACAAGAATTAATTATGGTTAATGGTGTTTTATACAATTTTCCAATATTTTTATTCCTTTGTTATTTCTACTTCTCATCTGTTTTCATTATTTGCACCTTTGCCCCAATAATGTTTTTTGCCTTTTTCCAATTTTTGCTGAGAAATTCCACTGTCCTCCTCCTCACTTTGTCTCTCCTTCCACTATCTTCCTTTTATTCTTTATGTCAGTTTTTAACCCCCTTGACCTACATCTTTTTTTCTTTTATATGCTTTTCTCTTTAGTTTCTTGTTCAACTTCTTCCTTGCTATTCATGCTTTCCTTCCCATGATATTTTTTCTTTTGGCATTAGCTTATTCTCCAAACTTTCATGAATATCCCCTCTGTTTTTGTTTTTCCCCTTCATTCAATCATTCTATTTCTCCAACAGCATTGCAGTCAGAGAGTTCTGGGATATTAAAGTTCACAGAAGTGTGGTGTTAGGAGCCCACTGGCCCAAGTCAGGTCCTGAAAATTTCTAATTCACTTTGAATCCTTAGAACAAAGAGTAATGCAGCTGATATGAGAAGCACCCAGAGAAGTGCTATTATGAAGTACTATTATGAATCTAGATCTATAGGAATTGTATAAATTCCCTCAGACAAAGGAGATATGAATTTTTATCTTGAATAGATTTAAATCCAAATTCATGATTTTTTCCTTGTGAAATTATGATAACAGATAAGTCATAGGATCTTTTTATGGATATTATAATGGTCTTTACCTTTTAAGATAAAGTTATCCTTTGAGAATCAATTGAAACTTTTGAATCCTTTCTTCAGAAAAATGTTCATCAGTTCAAAGTTTTGCTTAGATTTCCCTAACCAGTGCACTGCAGAAAAAACTGAGGGCAATGTGAGGGGCCCGGAGACCTCCAAAACTCACCCATCTGAAGGGGGCCAGAAACATGACAAGACAGAGAAACAGCAAAAAGCCTCCAACCACCAAACCAGGGAAAGTGAGTCCAGGAGAGGTAAATGCAGAGGAGGTTGAGGGCAGCAAACCTGTAATATCAGACATGGCCTCATTGGAAATAAAGAAATACTTCCAAGACCTCATTGATGAATTGAAATCTGAATTTCTAACTCAGGTGAAGCAATATATAAGAAGATTAATAAAAGAAACACTGGGTACTCCTCAAGTAGAAGCAAATGAAAGAATGGATGAGCCCAGAGAAAGGAGAGAAGCCTTTGATGAAGAATATAAACAAAATCTAGAATACATGAAACAGATCCAAAGACAATATCATGAAATTATAAACTCCATTGAAAGCTGGCAAAACTCCTTAACAGAAAATAAAGACAGACTTTCAAAACTTGAAGATAGATTTGCAATGTATGATCATGAAAGGAAGGACCTCTTAAAAATAACAAGGAACCAGGAAGTAATGATACAAAGGCTAGAAGACAACAAGATGATTTATAACCTAAGATTAAAAAATATGAATGAAGAAGCA
>PVLA01012237.1:22500-46202 GCA_004027455.1 Hydrochoerus hydrochaeris | reverse complement strand
CCACATTAGTACAGTCACGAATTACAGTATGTAATTACTTCTAAATTAAAATTTTATATTGTAAACATATGTAAATTATTTTATGTAAAGCATATTTCAATATATTCATTTACTGGGCATAAACATATTAATTATATAATATTTACATCTATTGTAAATGTGCTCACATATAAACATGTGTGTGTAACATGTACTGTACAGTGTAAGGTTTGTATATTCCTTTTTTCTCAGACTTTCCCCCCTTGGTTCTCTGGCTGTATTAATCTCCTAAATTTGCCACAACAAATGTCCACACACTGGGCCTCATAGAAACCACAGAAGAGCCTCTCTTGCTGCTGGGGAGGTCAATGTCTGAACTGTGGGAGCTGCGGGGAATTCCTCGGCTCTTCCAGAGCCTTGCAGTTTCGGAAATTACCTCTGGTCTCACTGTCACCCCACACTTGTCTCTCTTCAGGTCACCTGACTTCTCTTCCCATAAGGACACTGGGCACTGAGTTTCAGGCCTGCTTTAAATGACATAATGTCACCTAATCTCCACTCCACCACAAGAACATGCGGGAAGGAACTGCATCATCTTGTCCTTGCACCTCATCTCTATTGGCAAAGATGATGCCTTTCTGTGTCACTGCCTCAGCCTCCTCAGGGCACACAATAAAATGGTGCTAGTTCATCAGGTGACAGTCGAGTGGCACTGGGAGTCTCCTGAAAGTAGTTTAACCCCAGTTCCCACTGATGCTTGTTCATGTGAGGTGGCAAGAAAGACACGAATATCTGAAGGAGATTATGGGACTCGATCCCTAGATCCCCCGGTCTCAGGTGGTCGTAGGTGGGTGGATTAGTGTTAGGAGTCTGGGATTAAGGATGTGATGCTAGGATTAAAAGTGCTCCACCCTGGGTGTGGGCAGCACCACCCCAAAGCTGGAAGACCTGGATGGAGTATGAAGGGTCAGAAGGAAGCTGCTCCCCTATTTCATCCTTTGATGCTGCCTGACCTGCTTTGCCATGGGCTGTTTCTCCTCTGCCACGTTGCTATGCCCTGGAGCCAGCCAACTATGAGCGGAAACCTCTCCAAACTGTGAGCCAAAATAAGCCTCCCCTGCTTTAACTCTGGGGTCAGGTATTTTGTCTCACCAATGGGAGAAGTAACTAAGGAAAGAATCCTGATGTGGAAAGATATTATTTTTCTAAGTTACTAAATTTTAGTCCAAAATGTACCCAGTGGAGAGCAGCCACAGGTATGGACCTCAAGATCTCTGTGGGCTTTTGGCTTCACTGTGGAGGAGACACACATGTGCAAACACACTGCACACACACACACACATGCACAGGTGCACTCTTGCACATGGACTCACACTTAGTGCTGAGAGCTGCTGGAAATCATACTTATTTTTATGGTTCCTGAACTACTTTTTGTTAATTCCAGGACAATAAATTCTGGATGAGAGTTTTCATACTAGCAACTGGATCAGTGTAGCCAAGTTCTTTTATTAAAAATACCCAAACAGAAAGCAAAGTTCACAAACAGAGAATGTACTTCACATGTTTCATAGCTTTGATTGAGAGAAGATTGGGGGATGTTAGAAAGCCAAAGAAAGAAAACACAAGGAGAGAAAGGTAAGAGAGAACGAGAGAAAAAGCCTCTAAATGTTGAGCAAAGTGGGAGAATTTTAGTTGAAAAACAAAGTAAATTATCATAGGCTCATAAAACATGGTAAAATAACAGTTATTGAATAGAATTTTACCTACAAATAATAGTGGACATTGGCAAAACAGTCACTAAATATCAGGCACTGTTCTTGGTAATTCATTCTCTTCTTTCTCTCTCTCTGTCTCTGTCTGTCTGTCTGTCTGTCTCTCTCTGTGTCTGTCTCTCTGTCTCTGTCTTTCCTCTCACAGCACTCAGTATTCTATTTTATATATCCACCCTGAACCTCAGGAAATTCACTGACTCACGCAGGGAACTCCAAGCATAGATCTGAGATTCTGCCTCTAACTGGAAGGAGTGATGAGCATTGTAAGACACCTCACCTTCAGTACGTCAGCAGTCGGCACATAGAGACACATACTTTTAAAAAGCGTCAACACATACAGCCCCCTTGTGACCCAACAGTTCCACTCCTGGGAAGATCCTCTAGAAAATCTCTTCTGCACATACCCCGAGCCGTGTTTACACCAATGCTTGCAGCGGCCTGGCTCCTAACTGTGCCTGCATTGAAACAAGCCCATATTCACTGACACTTAGACTGTGAAAGTGAATAGTACTCAGCAAAACTGGAGGGCGCAGGGACTGAATGGACTAGCGCAAGAACAGGTGAGTTCTGAAATGTCGGGGTCAGAGGATAACGCCAGAAATAGTCTGCAAAGTTCAATAGGAGCCTAAGTTAATATACTTTTAGACACATGGGCATAGGAAATCTATGAGCAAAAAGCAAAGAAAGAAAAGAGAGAAAAATCAGCAGTTGTTACATGGTGGGTGGAGGTAGAATTGGGCAGATACAGAGAACCACAACCTTTTCAATTTGAGACAGTGGGCTTTTGAGGAATATTTTTATATTTTTATTGTCTTTCTCTCTGTTTTTATTAGATTATAGCTGTGATTAGGAACTGACATATATATATATATATATATATATATATATATATATATATATATATATGTATATATATATATAACCTATCAAATCCTTTTTCCCTCCGGCCAAAACTCTGCTGAAATTTCAGCCTTCTTATGACATTATTAAGAAGTGAGACATTTAGGATGTGAGTAGGGCTCTGTCTTTCTGAATAGGCCATTTGTCCCTCTGACTCATGGATCCATGTGTCAGCTTAATCACCTAGATTGCTGATGTGACTCATGTCTTGCCTGTCCCCTGGCACATGATACCTGTGCCATCTTGGAGCTATACATTTAGTTAAAAGGGCACCACCAAGTGTGAATCTTCAATTTTTGGTGAGAACTATGAGCCAAAATAATCATCTTTTCCTTATGATTTACCCAGTCTGTGGTGCTGTCAGCAACAAAATAAGGACTGAGACATACAGGAGTCCATGTGCATACCTAAATATTGTTTGTGTGGTGAATTCCATTTTGATGGGTTTTGTCATGGCTCTAATGGCTTCAGAGTCACAGATTTTCTTAGTTACTTTTTCATTGTTGGGATAAAATATTCAACACCCATAAGTTAAAGGAAGAGAAATTTATTTAAGCTCAGAGAGTTGAGAAGTTTCGGTCCACAGTTGGCGTATTCTAAGGCAGCTGACTTCGCAGAGAAGGAACAGTCCATGGCAGGGTAAGCAGGAAGCCACAGGCCTCTCTCTTTTTTCCACCCAGGCTTCAAGCCAGTTGTTTGCTGTCACCCAGGCACAGACTGGTCCTTCCCCCAGGGCCTCTTCCCTCTTTAGTCAGTCTCTCTCTCACACACAGATTTGTGCTTAAACCATAGCTAGACGCATCCAGGTCCACACACCCAGGACTCAGTCATTCTCTAAGGGTCTGCGTGGGATTTCTTGAGCGAGGCGGAGGCTTCTAGACACAAACTGTAGCCCAGCTCATCTGCCAGGTGAGTCACCGCCAGCCAAGGACATTGTTCCTGGCTTGTGGATGGCCACCTAATTGCTCTGCCCTCATATGTGGGAAACTGCGTGACAGTCCTGCGTCTCTTCAACTTTGTTATAAAATTAACTCATTAATTGTGCAATTTAATGCATTTTACTGCTAACTTCCATACATGCAAAAATACTGCACTTTAATTTTCACACTTTCTACCACTGCCCTCTCTTCCTTGCTCTCCCTCTTCCCAAATAGTCCCTCTTCTAACTTCAGGCCATCTGTCTCTCCTTTATGCTTCTACATATGAGAGAAAAGACCTGATATTTACCTTTGCAAGTCTGGCTATTTGAATTAACATGATGACTTCAGATCCTTTCACTTTCCTGGAACTAACAGGATTTCAGTTGTTTTTAAGACTAATACTCTCCTGTGTATGCACAGTGCATCCGCTCTGTGATGTCATCTGTGGACAAGTGTCTCAGCAGAGTCCGCATCCCCATTACTGTACAGTTGCACTGAGGGTGAGGAGGCAGGCACCCTCTTGTGTGCTGACTTCCCTTCCTTTGGGCCCATGCCGAGGCGTGGTGTATCTGGGTGACTGGCCGTTCTGATTTTAGATTTTGAGGCAACTCTACATTGTTTTTCATAGAGACTATACTAATTTACACATCTACCACAGTGCATAAATGTTCCTTTTCCCTCCACATCTTCCCCAAGATTTGTTCTTTTGTGCTCTTAGCCAGTTCTGACTAGATTGAGGAAAATTTTTTGATTTGTGTTTCTTTGGTGGGTAAAGATTTTGAACATTTTTTATATATTTATTGGCCATGTGATGTCATCTGTGGACAAGTGTCTCAGCAGAGTCCGCATCCCCATTACTGTACAGTTGCACTGAGGGTGAGGAGGCACCATGTTTCTGAAGTGACTTCATGTTTTGCCCATTTATTGATGCTTTATTTGTTCTTTTGCTGATAATTATTTGAGTTATTTATATATTTGGATCTTAACTCCCCTGTCAAGCAAATAGCTCATTTATGCATCCTCCCATTCTCTAGGTTGTCTTTTAACTCTGTTCAGTGTTATGCAGAAGCTTCTTATTTGATACAATTCCACTTATCAATCTTTTATTTCCTGAACTATTGGAGTAATATCTAAGAAATCATTGTATACGTCTACATATAGAAGTGTTCCCTCTAGTATGTTTAGAGAATTTCAAGTCTTACACTAAAGTCTTTGATCTATTTTGCACTGGGGTTGGACAGGGTGAGAGACAGCTATCTAGGTTTGATCTTCATGTGGGTATACAGTTTGCCTTGCATCATCTGTTGAAAAGGATGACTTTTTATCCCCTTAGCCAAAAATCACATAACTGTAGATGTGTAGTTTGTTTATGGATCCTCTTTTGTTTGTTTTTGTCATAACAAAATGAGTGAAACCCAATGAGCCATCACTCCCATAAGAACCCTTGTCTGGGCTTCTACCACTGCTGAGACAAGGAGGGCGGCATAGCTCTCTGCCAGTGCACCCCTTGTGAGTATGTGTCACACTGTGACTGACAGAGGGGGCCCACACCAGCCCACTGCAGCCTCACCCAAGAAAGCCTTGTGTGGAACGTGTCACATCTGAATTAAGAAGCATTGTTTGAAGCTCTCCCACCACCAGGAATCTTGTTGCAGAAGAGCATGCCCTGGCCCTGCCTGACGAAACATCCACTCTGCTCCAGGTGAAGCCACTCCCCCTGTTGGAATGACCACACACAATGTACCTCAAGCTGATCCCCATGTGGGTCACCAGAGTGTGCCCGTCCTCATGTGGTCACCAAGGACAGTGGGTCTATTGGACCCTGCTGTGTCCAGTATGCACTATGCTCCCAAAGCCATTATTACAGCCAAGAAGCAAAAGGAAAACTACACAGCAGTACACTCTGGAAACAAAACCCATATGGCATATGAAACCAATAGCCCAAGACAGATTCAAGAGAAAAACATTTGTTGCAAACACCAATTTATAGAAGTAGTGCTAGTCCACCAGATGCATGAATTTCAACACAGGAACTCAAAAGTATGTAAAAACAAAATAAAGCAAGGCAATTCAATAGCTCAAAGAAGCTCAGTGGCTCTAGCAACAGATAACAAAGAAAATGATGTTAACAAAATGCTTGATAAGAAATTCAAAACAATGATTATTGTAGAGAAACCTAGCTATACTCAAGAGACTTCAGGCATAAACTTACATAAGCTTAGGAAATCAATGAATGATTTTATGAACATCAGTATAGAAATAGATATCTTGAACAAAACAGAAATCTTGAAAGTTAAAAGCTTAATGAGTCTCATAAAAGTGAAGCTGAGAGCCTCAGCAGTGGACTAGGTCTTCCAGAATAACAAACACAAAAACAGATATTTGAAATAACAGACCAAGAAAAGAAGACAAAGTTTAGAAAACAAGAAAGAAAGGAAGACAGCTTTTGTGACCTCTGTTTGTTTACTAAACAAATATTTGCATTCTGGAGATACTCCAAAGGGGAAAAGGGAAAAGGCAAAGTGAGAAAATAGAAGATGCTTCCTCATTCTTGTGAAAGATAAGAACCCCCAAGCACAGGAGGTCTGGGGACCCCAATAAACACGAGCAAGAAAAATCTTCTCTGCTGTATGTTAGAAACGAACTGTCAAGAGAAAAGAAAAAGAGAATTTTAAAACTGCAAAAGAAAAATACTAAGCCACATTTAAGAGAACGTTCACTGGACTAACAGCAGATTTCTCAGCAGAAACCTCAATAGAAAGGAAGTAATCAACGGATACACTCCACATTGTGAGAAAAAAAAAAAGAAATGAAAAGCTGAAACAAAGCAAACACATCAGCCAAGAATACTATACCCAGCAAACTATCTTTCAGAAATTCAAAAGAAATATAAACCTTCAAGACAAGCAGAAACCAAAGAAATTGATCACTAACAAATGTGCCTTATGAAAGATGCTTAAGGGAATCCTACAGCTAGCAGCATAAAAAAGATAATTACCATCATGAAAACACAAGAAAGTGTAAAACCCACTGAAACATAGGCTCATGAAAATGAAATAGGAACTAATCAAGCATTACTAAAAGAAATCATAGCCAGGGATTTCGCTTAGTGGCATAAACTCCTGCCTGGCAAGCATGATGTTGTGAGTTCAATCCCTGGCACCAGTAAATAAGTAAATAAATACTAAATAAATCATAAAAAGGCAATGTCGTTATACAGTGATTAAGGAATTGGTTCAACAAGAATATTTAATAATTGTAAATATATATACCAAAACATTCTATTTTTCAAAACAAATGTTATTAGATCTAATACAAGAAATGAGATTCAAGACAACACTGACAATAATGGTGGGAATTTTTAACACTTCCATTAATAGCAGATAACTCTGTCAAAAATCAACAAATATCACAGTTAATATTCTAGGTCAAATGGATTTAATGAGTACTTAAAAACTGTTCATGCACCAACTACAGAGAACACACTCTTCTCATCAGCTCATAGAACTTTGTCTACAATAGACCATGAATCAGGCCACAAAACACATATAAAAATTTAAAATTCAGTGAATTCATATCTTCTCTGACAACAGTGTAATGTAACTAGGAATAAACACTTAAAAAATACAGAAATTTTGCAAATTCATGGAGATTAAATAACATGCTACCAAACAAACAATGGCTCACTAAAGGATGAAAAATTCAAATGAGAAAGTTCTTGAAAGAAAAGAAGCTGAAAGAACATCAAAATGAATCTTACTGGAAGCTGTAAGTATAGTTCAGTGGCTTAGCAGTTATCTGGCAGGTTAAAAGCCCTGGGTTCCTTCCCTAGCATTGCAAGCCTCTGGAACACACACACACACACACACACACACACATCATGCACACATACACACACACTGCTCATCTGATAGAATACAGAACTAAGAAAAATTTATATGTATATAAATATGTACATAAAATTAGAAGGTTTAAAAATAAATAACCTAATGATAATTTATTAGAATGGAAAGAACAATCCAATTCTAAAGTTTAAAGGAAAGAAATCATAAGATCAGAATAGAAATACACCAAATAGTAACACAAATATGAAATATCAGTGAGACAAAAGATTAGTGCAAATATAAACAAAATTGAAAATCTTTTAGCTAGATCACCTAAGAAGGAAAGAAGACTCAATTAAACATAAAATACACCACAAATGACAACCACAGAAATGCAAAAGATCATCACAGACTTTTACAAACAACTATACTCCAACAGAGTGGAAAACATAAAATAAATGTATACATTTCTGGCCATCTATATACCACCAAAATTGAACCCTGAAGACAGAAATATAAATATATCAATAACTTCTAGTAAAAATTAATCATTAAAAAAAGAAAAGAAAAGAAGAAAAACACATGACTTAATTACTTTTCTCATTGCTGAGATAAAATACCTGACACTCAAAGTTAAAGAAGAAAAGGTTTATTTAACTCACAGTTTCAACCCATCATCAGCTGGCTCCAAGACAGAGCTAGACATGGCGGAGGAGACACCATTCAAGGCTGTGGAAGGAAGAAAAACAACAAGGGACGTTTACAGCATCTTTCTGTCCCTTTCATATCCTCCTGTCTAGACTACTCGGATTAAGCACATTCCAAACCAATCAGGGCTTTGATCACATGCCTTTAGTCCCAGAATCACACACTCTAGAGTCAGCCACCTCTGAAAAAGTTCTAAGACTGAGGGAGGCTTTGGAGAGACTTCTAGACAGAAACCACAACAATATAGGATCAGATGGACCTTGTTAAATTTTATCACACTTTTAAGGAAAAAAATAATTCTTCTCAAATTCTTGCAGTAAAATTAAAAGGGTATGGTTCTTACCTCATTCATCAAAGCTAAGATTAGCCTGACAGTGACATCAGACAGCGCACACACACCCACACACCCACACACACACAGAGCTGTAGACAAATTTTCTTAGCATCATTGTAGAACTGTCACTGTAATATTAGCAAGTTAGATACCACAGCACATCAGAAAGATCATTCATCATGAGCAAATGGAACTTATCTGAGGAATGCAAGGATGGTTCACCCTACAGAAATCAAGAAATATAACACATCACATCAACAAAAAGGTGAACGATAACTCTGATTATCTCAATACACGCAAGAAAGGCATTGGATAAAATTAAATATCCACGCATAATGAAAATCTTGAAAAAACTAAGTACAGAAAAATATCCTCAACATCATAAAGCCTGGATATAAGAAACTCACAACTAACAAAAATACAAAATATTAGTGAAACAATGTAGTTGCTACAGCTTTTTTTTCTAATATCTGGAATAAGAAATAATTTCTCCTCTCATCACACTTATTCAACATAGTGCTAAATACCTTAATCAGAGCAGGTATGTCAATGATATAAATAGAATGCACATAATAGGAACGGAAGAATTTGAATTGTTCCTATTTATTTGTAGGTGATATGATTCTAAATAGAGAGATACTTAAACACTTAATGAAGACTTTTAGCTATTAAGGTTAATAAACAAATTCAACAATATTACGGGATACAAAATCAATCCAAATACATCTGAATTTTATTGATTAGGCAAAACAGTCATGAGGGAAATTTATTAGGAAACAAAATCAGGAAAGAATTCTTACAGTAACTATTGAAAAAAAAGGCTCCACACAAAACAAACAAAAGACAAAAGATTTGCCTCACGACCAAGGAAATGAATAATATTTACAATGAAAATTACAAACTTCTGATTAAATCAGTTGAGAGGGTACACATGAAGGAAAGACATCTCATGTTCATGGATTAGACAAAATTTTCTTGTAAAAAACCCGTAATACCCAAAGTGATCTATAAACATAGTATAATTTTAACAAAATCACAAGCAACATTCTTCAAAGAAATGGAAAAAGCAATTATAGAATTCATTTAAAAAAATCACAAAAGACCTTAAGTAGAAAAAACAAACCTATGCAGAATAAGCATAGATGGGAGCAACACACTGCAAAATCTACTGCAAAGCCATAGCACAGTGCTATCAGAGTCACATGATACTGTCATAAAAGGAGTCCAAGGGACAGACTCCACACCTGCAGGAAATCTCATGCTTTTACCTCCCACTGGTTCTTAGCAAAGCCACAAAAATAACTTAGTAAAAGGATGTCTTCTACCAATGAAGCAGAGAAATGAAATTTGACACCCATCTGTCACCCTATGCAAAAAGTAATTTCAAAATCAAAGACTTCAAACTAAGGCTTGAAACTATGAAATTAACAGGGGAAGGAACATGGTAGAAACACTGGAAGACATTGGTATAGGAAATATTTTCCTTTGGACAAGATTCCAAAAGCATGTGCAGCAAAGGCAAGAACAGACAAATGTGCTAGGGTCAGTCCAAAAGTTCAGAACAGCTAAAGAAGTAATCATCAGCATGGAGACACAACTTACCAAATGGGAAATATTTGCATGCTAATCAGTACTGGAATACAAAAGGAGTTTAAAAAATAACAACCTCATTTCCCAAATAATCTAACTAAAAATGGGGAAAGGCTGTAAGAGACACTTCACAAATAAGAAATGTAAATGCCCAACTAATCTGTGAAAAAGCTGAATGTCCAAGGGAATGCATGCCAGCAGCACAGGGGGGTATCCTCTGAACCCAGGTAGAACAGCTTTAACAAAAAGGCAGAAAATATGCTGATGAAAGTGTGAGGGAAGCAAACTCTCTTGTACCATGTTGGTGGGGATGTAAATGAGCACAGCTATTATGGGGAATAGCATGACAAAGTTTGTTTAAAAATTTAAAACAGATTTGCTTCATGATCCAGGATACCCACTATTGGGATGGATTTACTGGCAGAAGCACAAAGGAACTGAAATGAACATAGATGTCTACATACCCATGTTTATTGGTATATTGGTCACAATAGCTAGGATATGCAATCAACATAGATTCTCACCAATGGTAAATGGGTAAAGAATATATGGAATATGGTTCAGACACAAAAATAATAATGTCCTACTGTGACAGGCAGCTGAGTTAATTAGAAAGATTATAGGAAGTTAGAGAAGGCTGGGCCCTTGAGAGAGCAGGCATGGAGGAACAAATGTCTTGTGACTTTGGAGCAAATAGACATCTCCCACTGTGGGCCAGAACGCAGGACAAATGGCAAAGCAAATACACCACATCCTGAGGACTGATGTTCTAAATAGTTCCCTATCACCCAGAGGAAGCCAGGAGTCACCATCCCAACCCCACAGAAAGAGTCACTGTTCTTTAAGCATGCCCACTTGCTATGTGACTTGCTTCCCCATCTGTTCCTGATCTAATCAATTTTACCAGAGCAATTAATCTTATTGGCTGACCACAGTTCTGTCCCAGCTCATGCTCACCTTGCAAGTTCCCATTTTTCCCTACCTTGGACCCATCTAACCTCATGATTTTACTCTATAAAAGTCCCTAGAAAAAACAGAGATCTTGGCAACCCACTTGGAACCGTTCTGTCTCTCTCTCTCAGACACAAGCTTTCTTTTTCTCAATAAATATATTCTGTTTTTAACCTCTGCTGTTCCAAAAATTCATTCTTTGATTTTTGAGAACATGAACTTGTACCAAACATCAAGTAGGTTGGGAGTAAATCTTTCTAACATCAACTTTTCTCATAATGGGTAGAGAGAGAAAACTAAAGTGACAGAGAAAGAGAGAGAAAAATGAAATGACTGCAAAGAAAAGTATCATAGGGAACTGAGAAGATGGCTATATCTTTTAATTTCATGTAATATTTTAAAGAGTTCTGCCCTAGAACAAATGGCAGGACATTATGGTGGTGGAAGACCAAATTGGGGATGTTCACCCTGAGGTCACTTCCTCCTTCCCCTATTACAACTTCCTTTTCCCTTTCCCAGTGCTCACGAAGAAAACTCCAATCAGCTCCTCACATATCATCAATGCCCACCCTAAGCACCACCCCTGTCAAAGGTTACAATACCCCACATCCCATATCTAGGCAGAGGAAAAACCTGGACCGGACCGCTCTTGGTTACGGGGTCCTCTCCACATCCTTAGAATAAAGGCCACTTTTACTTCTATATTTTGCTCCTTTATTGCGCTGAAAAACTCTAACAATATTAATAGAGAAAATATAGTCATTATATGTAATTGGTATTAAGTGACAAATTCTGACTGTGTTATCCTCTCAGTTAAAAATCAAAGACATGGTCTTGTAACGAATGATCAAATGAAAATAATAATGATCAGATAAATGGCAGGAAAATGGCACAGTGTGTGTCTTTAGTTAGTTCCTTTCCAGAAAAATGAAATTAACAAAAGCAGGAAGACAGAAAATCATGATCATACATTCAGACCCATGTTTATTTCAGTTTACTTGGAAAATCGACACAGTGGTAAGACAGAGGTAAAACTAATGCTAATAATAATAATAATAATAATATTTATTGATTCATCTGGGTTGAATTTGTTTAAAAATGGTGATATTGAAGTGCAGAGCTAAGGATTAGCCCTTCATGCAGAGTCAAGAAACAAGAACCACACCTGTATGCGCTGATCCAGGATAGGATATTTAGGAGAAAAGAAAGCAAAAGAATGTGAATACCAATAGACGTGGCTAAACTGACACATAGATCTTTCTTTCTTTCTTTCTTTCTTTCTTTCTTTCTTTCTTTCTTTCTTTTTTCTTTCTTTCTTTGGTACCGGGAATCAATCTCAGGACCTGATGCTTGCCAGGTAGGCACTTGTACCACTGAGCTGTATCCCGAACCCTGGCCCACAGTTCTTGATGAAAAGTTGCTAATATGTGATTCATCACGTGACCTTAAGCCAACCATGTTCTCATGGTAATATTATTATAATGGGCAATATGATGCGGAGGTCCACTGAGCTCCTAATATTCACATTTACACAGCAAGCTGTTCTGGGTACCTGGCCAGCAAAGCCCATCGGGGGAGACACGGCAATGACTCCATAGTTCTAATATATTTTTGATTAAAATGTTGAATTATGGGCTCCCTCTGCATAGTTTTCTTCAAATCATAATTTGCTACTCCCTAGATAATTCATCTTGACTTTTGTATTTGATTGATTATTTTATTAACAGATTTTTGTAGTCAAATAAGAGTAAAATGTAATTCTTAAATAATTTTGTGTTTTACCTAAAGCTTGATATTCATGTTTCCCATGGCACTAGATGATATACCTCATCTATGCTCTAAGCATAATTATATTTATCATCAAACAATAGCCTACTAAATCCCTGGTACTTTGCTACATTCTGTGGGCAAAACAATATCTAATTCTCAAAACAATTCTACTATGTAACTTGTCTCTAATGGACAGATGTGGACTATAAACTCCTGACCTAAAGTCTCACAGCAAATAATGAATAAAGGTCTCACAGCAAATAATGAATAAAGTGTATTAATTCCCATCCATTTAACTCCATTCCTTTTGCAAACTGTAAATTCTACCAATTTGAATTTGATTTTTATAACTAATTATACTTTAATTTTGATTTCTAAAATATTTTAATGTATACCTGCTTAAAAGCTGTATTAGTATTTTGGTAGTTTCACATGAATGGCACTGAATCTGTATATTTGAAAAACTATTAAAATTACATTGAAAGTTTTTGTTGGTTGAAAATAACAGGTTTTACAGCATCTGTTGCAGACTAAGTCACAGACTTCGGTGGTGTTTTGGTTTTTACCATGAAGAAAGAGCCGACGGTCCCTCCATTAGAAGGCTGAGATTTCCAGAAAGTTCCTTGCTAAATGTTTAGCAGCTTCCCTGACTTTCTGAAAGAAATGGAGAGGGAATGCTGGCCTCGGGAACATGTTGCCAGTGCACCAAAAAGGATCTGTCTAGGAGATCAATACCCCAGTGGCCCCCAGGGTAAGAACGCCAGATTTAGCTAATAAATACAAATGTTTGCCCACATTTGAGTTTGAGATAAAGAACGAATATTTTTTGCTGTAAGAATATCCTCTTTAATCTTTGAGACTAGTTCCCTTAAAAAAAATATTGGCAGTGTGTCTGATGTTCTATGTCAAGTGGATGCCCTGAGACTTTTCTACGGCAGGAGCACGGTTTGCTTGGATGTAAAGGAGGGCGGTGTAGCAACAGTCCAGCAGACATCTGAAAAGTGCCCCGGGAAAGGACATTTTTAAACATACACAGCAGTATCCATATTCTTAGGTAAAATACTTTCGATTCCACTTCGGCGGGGCTTAGAAGGAAGATCCTGTGTGTTTCACAGCTTCGTAGCAGACAGATTCTTGACAAATGGTTACTGGCCAAGGGCAGTACAGGAGGGGCTGGGAGAAGCCAAACGGAAAGTTAACAATCCTCCAGTGCAGAAGTGGCTGCGGGTGCGGCTGGCCTGGTGCCGTTCTGATCGGAGAAGGAACCGCGAGACAAGCAACTGCTGGGCCTTTTCTTCAAGGACGGGAGAGTTCTCCACTCTGCTACAGCACAGTGAACTGTTTAGAGGGAGTTCTTTGGGGTGACATCTTTTTGCTTGGATTCTCTCTGCAGTTTCTTGAGGACCATTTGAATGCATGACTTAACATTAGGTGTAGAGTTTTCTCAGTGGGCTGATATTAATGATAAAAATAACAGAATCCAGTGCAGCAAGAGTCACAACAGCCTTAACTTGTGCATATTACATTGAGCTTAATCACTTTGACTCTAAACAGTATATTTTTCTTTTAAACACCCAGTTCAGACTACAAAGTGCAAATGTAACACATCTGTAATAATTCATCCAGGAACAAGAAATATTCCATATTACTTCTGTCTTTATAACCATAGAAATAACATTAGCATATGCTAAAAATAAAAAAAAAATCTTTCTGAAAGTGCTGTATTAAAAGGGTGTTTATAGCCATCACGGAATATCTGCTTCCCCAAATAAAAGGAAGCTAAAAGGACAACGAAAGCAAATAAATACCAGTTTGCCACATAAATCAGCTTCTTTTGAATTGTACCTGGCCACTGCTCAGTAACACAGATGCTCAAATCCTTCAATCTAGGCAATGGAACAAACGTTGGATTTAGGTCAGAGGAGTGGGTGAGAGGTGAGGTATCTTCTGCTCTGCTCATTTGATCTGCTAAAATCTGTTGGAGTTAATTAAGAGGAAAGTCACTTCAAAAAACTTTTAGTGAAGCTCCTGATAGCGTAACGTGGATATATATTTTTATATGTAAGTGCAACGCACTGGGAAAAAATCACATTAAAAAAGGAAAACAGTAGGGTTTGCAGCAATATGACTGGAGGAACCTGATTTTGCTACATTCACAGGGGCTTTGCCTTGTGCTTCTCGCCCTGGTAATAGTGTCAGGCAAAGCGTGGTCACTCCTGGGCTCTGCTGTCTGACACTTAGCGTGTCACCACATATTGCTCTAGGCAGTAGGAGCTCTGCGTTTGTTGAATGACAGCATACATGAATTATTAATTAAATAAATTATATGCTGACTGTGCCCCCTTGCTGGTACTGATGGCTTTTGCCAGACTAACTCAGGGCACGTTAAAAAGTAGTTAGCTGCATAACACCTCTTGCATGAGTAATCCAGGCTCTTCTTGAAACGTCCTTCTGTAAGATCCAAATTTAAATTGAAAGTATTTCTGAAGTAACTCCTAAACGATGATTTGCTTTAGTTATACACTTCTGACTCCATGAATGGATGAATGAATGGAAGGATAAATTAGTAGATAGATGAATAGATAGGTAGATAGGTAGATAGAATATTCATCTCTACAGTAGTGGGGGACATTTTTCAAAACACTGCCTTGGATGCCCACTCACTATAATCGCATTTAACACTCAGGTGTGCGGACGTACTCGTACATACGTTAGGGGTCCCAGTAACACCCCGCAGGGAAGGCCAGCTCTCATTCTGGCCTGTGTACCCTATTAGACAAGTGTGATGGCTGCCTCATTCCTGAATTCCTTTTTCCTTCACCATCTGAGAACTCACACTTTTCTGATGTTTTTCTACTTCTTTAGATGTCCTTTATCTCCTCTGCTGAATACTTTGTCTCTTCCCGAACTCTAGGTAATGGAATTCTCTGGGGCTTAATGTTTGGAAATTGCTGGGTCTCTAACTGATTACTTCCTATGTCAAAAGCTACCAAAGTTCCAGCTTTCAACACTGAAAGTAGTGTTTTTCAGAACACCTTGATGTTCCAAGAAATATCTGATACTTCCATTTATAAAGCAGTTAGATGCAAATGATTGAACACTTATATGTAGGCTAAGAAACGGTCCCCAAGGGTATCTACATCTAAGTCCCTAGAATCCATGAAAGTTTTATTATATAACAAAAGTGGCTTGACAGATATGCTGACTCTGGGTGTCATGAGGTCAGGAGATTATCTCAGTGATAAAGCATAATCGCAGGGCTCCCTAGCAAAGGAAGAACTGGGGTCAAAGCAGGTCAGAGGGTGACGCCATGGTGGACACAGAGCTTTGAGGATGCTGTGCTGCTGGCTGGGACAGTGGAGGAGGGGCATCTGGGCCAGGAAAATGGTACAGTCATAGAAGCTAAAGGGGCCGAACTGTCCCTGCCCCGGAGCAGCCGAACACTGGGCCAGGTCCAAGTGTCTGTGCAGCCCCGGAAGCCATCCATGACTTCTGACCTCCAGGAAGGAAAGGGTCGAACTTCCTGCGCTTTAAGTTGTGAGAATTTGTTACAGAAGCCGTAGGAAACTGATAGCTATCTTGACATCTTTCTACTCCTACTTAAAAAAGGAAGACAGACAGACAGACAGACAGAAAAATGATACCATGCAATTCAGCTTCCCTTTACCATAAAAGCAGCACCTCAGGTTGTGATCTCATAAAGAGAAAAGGCACATTTTGGTTCACAGTCTGGGATACGGTATTCCGGGGACAGTGGTGTCCTGGGAGCTTAAATCTGAGCAGCTTATCACGGTGGCATGTGAGGTGGGGCAAAAGTACCCACTATGCAACTGGAAGGAAAAGCCTGGAAGAAGAGGCAGGGCTGAGGGTCCTTCGGGGGCACAGCCCAGGAGCCTCTACCCTCCTGCTCAGCCCTGGCTCTTCAAGGCTTCACGACCTACCAGAGGTGTCATTCTAGGGAGCGAGGCTTTGCCACGTAGGCCTCCAAGGGACATTCAGTATCCAAACTCTAGGAAATCCTACCTCATGTTCATTATTTCTCTGACTCAATCTCTGTATCCCTTGAGCACTGAAATTTCCCATACTCCAAAATTCAACGGGACACTGCCACCCTCCTGTCCCCTTTGATGTGCACGCCTATTTGGTTTGTTTTTATCTTTGAAATCGTAGTTCACAAAAACTATGGTCCCGTCCACAATTACAAAATTCTGTCCAATTCTGTGCTGACCCTGTAGACCAAGCCCAGCTGGTGATGCACGTGCTGAGCCGGAGCTTGGGAGACTTGCAGGCTTCCATCAAAACTCCCCATAGCCTGTCATAGCTCTGTCACCCTTTTTGGCACCAACGCCATAAGTGATTAAGTTCAAATCACCTTCATATGGATCCCCAATATTTTGGACCCGCTAGCCATCACCCCCTGGTCCTCCCTTCTCAAATTAGACAGCTGAAGGACATGGTGACTTAGCTCTGTACCCAGCTCTTCCTGTTCAGATCACTGCACTCCACACTGTGCCTTTGGCTCTGGACCCCACATCTTTGTAGACTGGGAAGTCAGGTGCAGCCTTTCTGAGTAGGTGACATTCCAGTTATCTGGACAGAATAAGAGAGATGTGTTGGGCTGATGAGGGAGTTGCAGGCCATGAAAAGGCAAAGGTACCACCTCTGAGGTGGGGAGGTGCTGGGTATTTGGGGGAAGAGCCATTAGCAAGCTGAAGGGGGGCATGGCGAAAATCAGGCATGCGATCTAGGTGAGGAATATACCCCATGGGTCTCTCTAGTTCTGGGCTACAAGAAAAATTTGAAGTTATCATTGTCTTTAACTATTAAATTACTAAAAAGCCAAAAAAAAGTCAACCAGATACAGTGGCACACACCTGCAGTCCCAGAACTCTGGGAGGCTGAGGCAGGACATCACAATTTTAAGCGCACTCCAGATGATTTAATAACTTCAGGAGACCTGGTCAAAATAGTTTTAAAAAGTAAAAATAGAACTGGGAACTTAGCTTAATGTGAAAGCCCTGGATTCAATCCTTTATACCCCAAAGAAAACACACAGACACACAGTCACACACACGCAGGTGTCCTCTTTGGTACCCTGAGGCAACACTGTTATAATCTTCAAATTTTCTTGCCTTTCACTTATAAACTTTTGTTCTTTCTTTAGAAACATATTCTATGCATTGTAAGGAAAATACCAGACAAAGCATAGCTTTTGAAACAACTTCCTGCGTGCGTCTCGGAGTTGGAGCCAGGTTTCAGGCCCGCCTCTCCTTCTCATCAGCTGCAGGACTGCAGCTCAGGCCTCTGGGCTCCCCTTTCCACTCCCCTGGGTGTAAGATAAGCATGACTGCGCTGTGGACCCCAGACAGCTGTGACGCAGGGAAACCGCTCACAGAGCGCTCGGCCCCCGGGATGACTGTACCCCCAGCTTACCTGAGGTCAGCCTGGTTCATGACTTTTCCATCTTTTTTTAAGTGTACCTTTTTTTGTCTCCCCAAAAGGAAATGTTTGGGAGACAAGTTCTAGCTACAAGTGATAGGGCACATTTAGCTATAGTTACGCCCTCTTCTTCCTCCTCCTCATTTGTAGAAATTCCTAGATCGAATCTTAAAATAAATACATACATACATAAATAAATAATAAACCCGAGTGAACGCGCACACATGGAGTTGTTCTGTGTGCCTAGGAGAAACACAGAAAACACAAAGAAGTCCTGCCACTCTCTAAGGCATGAAGGATACCATGTCTTGGGCAGCCGGTGCACAGCGCTCAGGCAGGAAAGAGGGAAGAAAGGAAATGCTCTGTGACAGATAGGGCAGGAATACGCAGAGACACTGGAGGGACATCTCGGCAGCAACCCTTTCATTTTGCAAAAATACCCAACAATTGATTAAGTGACTTACTTGCCAATAAGAGATGAGGATTCTCTTCAGATTGTTTAGCCAAATACCCGCTTTTCTGATGAGAAAGAAACCACGTACAAAGGGGACAGGAGAGTGTGCCAGTGGGGTGGGGGAAGTAATATTGTGGCCCCATTTTACTTTTGCCAAGCAAGGGTGGCTTTCTGCTGAAAACTGCGTTTATATCAAGCATCAGCTTTGGTAAAGTGCAGCGATGTTTACCTTCATTCAATTAGTAATTATTGTTTACATTTGCACATTACATCACTAATGAAGTGTCCTCATTACTAAACTGAAATTCCTCCATGAGATGCTGTAGAATTTACACTTTGTGATAAAAGGAATAACATAAGACAAACAAAATCCTATTTATCAGGAGACTCCCCCTGTCTGAAAATCACATCTTGCTGGGCGATTGAACTAATTTTATTTAGTGCAGTGTTTTGTGGACCCAGAACATCCTAGCAATTGAGGGATTGGGCTTGACCTCAGGAGCAGCACACGTTGTCTTTAAATCAATTTAGGAATCACTTGTTTACAAGACATAAGGGAGTGGTCTGCAGACTTCTGATTTGCAAGCCTGTTTTTCTAGCTCTTTTCTTTGCCAGTTGTCAGGGGCTTGAGATATGTCATTAAAAATATTTTTTTCTCAAAAACTGAAAAGCACAGATGGCTTCAATCATAAAACTTGCCTTTTTAGAATTGATCAATGGGCTTCTTTGTTTCAGAGGTGGCAGAAAGCTTTTCGGTGGCAAGAGAAAGTGGTCCATGTCCCAGGGGAATCCGTTTTGTTCCTTCCTGGCTGCCCCACGGGACAAGGTCCTGGAATGAGCTGTTGGTCAAGAAGCTGTTCCCTTGCCCATGTTGTGAATCTCAGTGAGCAGGAGCGAAGAGGAAGAGGGTGGCATTAGCATAATCTCCACCTGACTTCTAGCTTAATAATGGACTTAATAGGTGGCTTAATGTGCCCTCTGCCTTCTCGCTTTCCACTGGTTTTTTTATATTTTGAGGATTTTGTGTTTTCTTGCTTGAGTTATCACCATAGAATTATGAAAATAAAGAAAGAGAAGAAAGAGTTTTTAAAAAGCACTTGAGTGATGTTCTCCCAAGGAGAAGCATTAAGAATATACTTTCTGCAGAACGTATATTTTGAGTGGAAGCCTGACATTTGGACCTCTTCTGCCCGACCCTCTGTAGATTCTAGATCCTATATATGGTGGGGTAACTCTGCCAAAGCCTTTCCTTCCGCAATCTGCTAACCTAATCAAACATTTGCTCTCCTGAAACAAAGATGGAGCCAGGAAACTTTCTCTTATATTTCAATTTCCACTTGAAACTGAAACCTCCATCTCTTCTGGATCATTTGAATACCTCATTTATAGTTGGCATTTACTTGAATTCATAAGACGTGAATGCTTTAAAAATCATACCGAGCCCTGGTGGTGAGCAGGGGCTTTGGTTTCTGATGAGGAACCTGAAAATGTGCTCAGCCCAATTCCCTGGCAGATGCCAAATCCAGTTCACAATGGGTCAGGCTGGCACCCTTTCTGGATGGCAGAGCTGCAAAGTGTTCCTGTCGCCCCCCATCAAGGATACAATTGTTTCTAAGTTTCAGAGTTGAACGCTTCATTAAACACTGCAGCTTGTATCATGAGGAGGTTCTGAATTGCTAACTTAATATTTAGCTTCCAAAATTCAGAGACAAACACCTTGCTACGCCTTCCACCCACCACAAATGGCCACATTTGCTAATCTTTTGGGAAAGGTCTCATAGAGAAAAGAATGCATAGTTTTAATTTGCTAATCACCCAGTAGGAGAGGAGTAGGGGGGAGATGCTAATGGGCTGCAGACATCTGTAATGACCCTTGGACAAAACTGAGGAAAACTAAATCAAAGCTTTGACAAGGGCAGAAGAGCGGAAACAGAAGCCCTAATTGTGGCCCTGTGAAGTGCTCCTTCCTCTTTTGTGTCTTTTGTAGGGAAATGGTACAATACTTTATAAAGTAACTTTTAAGGCCAGAACCAAAAATGACTTTTTCCATCTTTGGGGATAAATGGTCAGACTTGGTGTGTGAAATAAGCGCAGAAGGCCGACATTATAGTGCAAATGTGGCGGACAAAGGGTCTGGGCGCTTTTGCCGGTGAATTTGGCTAACCTGTGAAGGCCCATGGCCAGAGCAGCCATGCTTCACTGCGTTCTCTTCCCTCTTTATGGTTAAGTGAACCTGCAGACAATGAAAAGGAAATATGCACCGAGCCACATATTCTAAGAAATAGACTGTACTCTCCCCTAACCGAAATAACGGCACTTTAATCTTGGATTTTCCACATTTTCCCTGCTAAAGCCCCCATGTGCTTCCTCTGAACCTGTATCAGTCCCTGCAGCTCTTCCAAGGGGGGCCCTGTAGGACCTGGCACTGTGGCCCTTGAAGTACTGAGAGGAACAGAGCAGGCAAAAGGTAAGTAAGTCGGCTTCCTACAGTATTTCGAGCGTCTGTCTCTCTGCTGGCAGAGGTTGGAGTGTTCTTGCCCGAGAGAAGCTTTGCTTAATCCATCCTGGGACCCTCAAACTTATTCTTGTTGCTGGTTTTTAACGGCTGATGACTAGGAGGGAGACAGAGTGGAAGAGAAAGGAAACCAGTTGCCCTGTTCTGTAGAACAGTGGACAGACACAGGCTTTGAACTTTGAGTAACCCACTGACAGAATCCGCAGAGGGGTGTGTGGGACTCTCAGAAGAGGAAGCGGACTGAAGGACAGGTTTATTATGGTTTTCCTAGCGGCACGAGTTGGATTTTCTCTTTCCTTTTTCATTTAGCTTATTTTTAAGGATGAAACTGTTGTGCAATTTGACAATAGAAAACTGTAAAGCACAGTCTGAAGTCATGAAAACCTGCCAGTTACGTGACTATTCTCTCATTCTTCTGGGCTGATTTTTCTTGGGACTGAAACAACCTTTCAGAAAGGGCACTTGAAAGAGTTCCGCTTTAGCCCGCCCTCTACGAATATCCAAACTTCAGAGACCTTGGTTTGTGCCCTTCCACTCCCAGAAGCTGTTGAGTCCAGTCAGGCTGGGAGGCTGACATTTCCGAAGCCTGGGGAAGCCGGGTGGAGAGGTGAGCCCTCGGAGCTGATCTAATGCAGTCTGTGTTTTTTTACTTTCCCTCCCCACAGCAAGTTCTCTGGCTCCAGCACTCCATGCTCCCTAACACTGAGTTTTTCTTGCTAGAGGAAAGGCAGTGGACTCTGTCTGAAGCACTTGCTAACAGCGCCCAGTCGATAGCGCAGCAGCTCCCTGCCTGCTCCCAGGGCTCCTTCCGCCCCTGATGGTTTCCAGCTTCAGCCCACTCAGCAGGTGTCTCTCAGCACAGGTCCTGAATTAGCACTTTTTATCATGGCCAGGAAATGCAGGCTCTCATTGATCTCCTTCTCTCTCCCTCTTTGCTTTTACTTGCTCACATAGCAGTAAGTGGACTCTTAGATCAAGAAAGTCAAGTGCAACACCTCTCACCTTTTTAGGAGTTAGTTCCACACCTTTTTCCTTCTGATGAGCTAAAAACAAAAAGACAGCCCAGAAGTATTTCAAAGGCTAGATAGGACCCTGCTGTCTGACAAAAGGCAGCCTTTTCCAGGAAAGTAAATATTTCTTAAAGATATGTGAAAGGAGTGAGGTTCTAATTTTGCAGCAAGGTCCTTTGCTCTCCTGAGAGTCTCTGCATGGAGGAGCTCAGGACAAGCCCTGAGCTCAGGACAGGGGTTGTTAGCGGCAGGCACACCTGTGTGACCCACCCAGTGCAGTTCGGGGTTGGGGGTGGAATTCCACTGACACCACATCACTGGGTGGATCAGAGAAGGGACAGGCAGGAGCTTTCACATCCTGCTGCCAATCACACCTGGGGAACAAGGAGGTCTCCCTGAAGCCTGGTGGCTAGTCACGTGCTGGCGCCATGTTTTATACTCCAGGGTCTTGTCATCTCAAGGCACTCAGCACCTTTCCAAATCCAAACCACAACAGTAAATAACGCATACCGCATGGCTGTTGGAGAGCAATTGACAGAACAGTACATATTCACAAATGATGTTTTAATGGATGTATTGTGGCTATGAATCATTTTTATGAGGATGGGTGAGTTCTCTGGTGCTTGAATGTGACTAGCCATGGAGAAGGAAAAGGTCACAAAGGTGATCCACTATTTCTGTGTGTGAAGTTAGGACTTCTGGGAATGTCCTGGCCACATTTCAGGAGCTTTTATGATGACCATTCCTGTTAACGTGCGATCATCTCAGCTTGCTGACCATAAAATTCATTTAAAATAGTACCTCAGCTAGAAACATTGAATAAATTGCTGTTTTTCACTTTTGTCTGTTGCATTTTCCTCAGTAATAGCTGCTAATGGCTGGAATTGAAATTTTCAGTAGGTACCATGAAAAGATATGAGCAGAAGGCCTGGAACTTTAAAAATATGTAACTTTTAAAAAACATGTGAATGTCAAATACTTGAAAACAGTTCATAGATTTTTTGGGAGGATCATTTCTGTTTCCTTCTCCATACCTGTACAGAATGACAGATTATCCCTGCGGGACTCTGCACCTGTACGAGTGGAGCCAATGGAACCCAGCATGGAAAGAGGTGGCTGGCGAAGCCAGCACATCCCACATTTCATTTGCAGAATGCACTGGTCCTACTGGAAGTTAGTGGAATGCAATGGTCTGAGTCCGAGCCTGCGCTGGGCTGCCTGTCTGTTCCTTGACTCCTGGTCGCCTCATGTAGCTCCTTGTCCCAGTGATGGCACAGCTCGACTCTGTGGATTTCAGAGCTGTGGCAGTTGACTGTGTTGACAAGATTGTCAGATTTTAACCCCTGTAATAGACAAGGAACCTTCAAGAACCGTAAGGAACATTTAACCACTGAGATATTAACTATAAGTGATCCATACTAGAAAAACAAACATGATTCGTTTTAAAAGATTTTTCTCAATCCTGTTGGAACTTGAAATGCAAAGTGGGAATTTTACTTAACTAATATTTCAAGGTTCTATATGTATTCTCTGTGT